>JADLZK010002653.1:0-155857 GCA_015847255.1 Hyparrhenia diplandra
AAACCCTAGTAGGGTGGGCAATATAGTTGCCGTACATGGGCCTCATGGGCCTACACATATACACTAACACTCCCCGCAGCCTGAACTTCCGGCGCAGCGGAGATCAAGACTGACATGAAAAAAAGCAACACACACAGGCTCCCCGCAGTCACAACTAGCCACCGGGCGACGTTGAGGCCGGATCGAACTCGGAGAAGGTCGATGAGGGCGCACTTGTGAAGAAGATGTCACGAATCGGGAGGTGGTCGGGTACATGGAGCACCCGAACAGCGCCCGATGGCAACCAAGTCTCGAACAAAGTGCAAGTCGATCTCCACATGCATCGCCCGCCGATGCTGAACGGGGTTGGTGGAGAGGTAGACGGGCGCCGACATTGTCACAAATAGACAAGTGTGGTCTTTGTCGTGGGGCCGCGGAAGCTCGCCCAAGAGCCGACGGCCAGAGGCCTCCGCCACAATCATAGCAACAGCCCGGTACTCCGCCCGCACCGAGTGGGAGACAACCGCTGTCACGCTTGATGACCAGAGACGAGGTTGCCGCCAAGGAAGACGGCGATACCCCGAGGTAGAGCGGCGAGTGTCCGGATACCCCCCGCCCACACGTCAGTAGACGACGAGCTCGCGGGAGGGAGACCTGGAGCATCAGCCGTAGAGTCAACAAAGCCACGAACATACGGAGTAAGGCGCCATCGCGTTAAAGATGGGGTGCCCGTGATCATGCATGTGAAGACAGACTACCCAACGGGCGACGCCGATGTCGCCCGTGAAGGTGAGGTACCGCAAGGCACCGCCCAAACCCGAAGGCGGGATCCGCCACAGGGCCGCCTTTCATCGCCAGAAAGCTCACCGGGTATCAACCCGAGTAGCACAGGTGACGCCGTCATCTATACCGCCGAAAGTATGTCCAGAGCATACCGCCGGGCTGCGCAGAACAACCCCGGAAGGGAAGTCTCCACGAACCCCCGTGAAGTGGTGAAGTGGACCAAGATCCTTCATGGCAAACCCCCGCCGCAAGGCCGATATGACACGCCGGAGAAGTCCGCGGGCCGGAGGCCGGAGGACAATGTCATCAACATAGAGTAAAGCGGTAGGCGCCTCAGCCTCCGCGGGCGATAGACAAACAGAGAAGTGTCCGACTTGGCCTCTCCAACCCCCAAGGTGAGAAGGTAGGTGGCAAACCGAGAGTACCAAGCACCCAGGAGCCCGGCTCGACTATATAGTGACTTGTTGAGCCCAAGTAAAACCAGAGACGCCGACCGAATCGATAAATCCCTACCGGGCCGGGTCGCAGCGATACCGCCCCGCATAAGGTGCCATGGAGAAATGCATTCTTGACATCTAGCCGATGCACCGCCAAGAGCGAGAGAGCAAGTGAGAGGATCGCGGCGCGACCGAAAGCGCGCTTCACCACCGGACCGGGTCTCATCATAATCAACCCCGGCGCGGGTAAAGCCTCCGAAAGTACCCAAATGAGCCTTGTAGCGCCCGCATCGCCGCCACCCGACGCTGCGCGCCCAGATCCACTTGCTCAGAACCATTACTGCCACCGCACGGACGCGCACAAGGTCCCACGCCTCGTTGGCAAGAAGAGCTCATGCTCCTCTTCCATCGCGCGCCGCCAGCTAGGATCCGCCAATGCAGCGCGGATGAGGAAGGAATTCCGAGCACCCGGGCGATCGCTTCTGGCGAGAGGGTCGCAGGATCTGAGAACCCCCGCCGCATGGCGAGTCACCATCTGGGTGAGTGTGACGGGGTTCGCCAAGGATTCGCTGGTAGACAGGTAAATTCACACGACCGCCGTGGTGGAGGAGGGGCGCGGGCGAGTAGCCGAGCCGGGTCCGAGGCACCGGCGCGCCGGCCGCGCGACCGAACGCACATTTGCGCACGGCCGCCACGCGGGATCCCGCCTCGCGGTCGCGGGAACGACGCTGAGGCTTCCGGCCGCGGGCGCAATCGCCGTTCCTCCGGTGCCGCGGCGCAGCAAACGGTGCCTGTGGCCGCACGGGGCCAATAGGACGGCCGCCGGGCGCAGCCCAGGCGCCGGGCCACACGCGGGCGCAGTGGGCCCGGCCGCGCGGCGCAGTGGGGCTCTCCGCCGCTGGCGCAAAGAGTGAGCCCGAGTACCAGAGAAAGAGGCCGGCAACCGGTGGCCGAAATCCCACCGGGTCGCGAAACAAACCTTCCTGGGCAGGGTGGAAGGTGCGGCCAGGAGTAGGGGGAAATCCACCGGGTCAAGACAACGCCTGAGATGAGGACTCCTGGGAGGAAAGGTCGTAGGGGCCGTACCCTTATGGTCAAGGGAGTAGCCTAGGAACACACACCGGGAAAGTCGAGAGGGCGCCTCAACTTGTGAGGAGCAAGGCGGCGTTGTTTGGGTAACAGCACACCCAAGACACGGAGGTGATCATAGGTAGGGAGGGAACCGCAGAGGGCGTGGTGTGGAGTGGGAGCAGTGAAGCAAGTGGGACGAAGGCGGTTGAGTAGGTGGGTGGCGGTGGGAGGCTCGCCCGTAGCGGGGGGCAGAGGCCCCAAGAAGAAGAAGTGTCATGATATCGTCGTGGTGCGGATCATCCGCCAAATTTGCCGCTCGGGAAGAAGTATATGACAAGACATGCGCAAATTAACACCCCGAGAGAGGAAGAAAGAACGAGAGGCTTGTTATCGAACTCACGCCCGTTTGTCGCGACCGACGGCCTTGACGGTGAGACCGAACCGAGTGGACACCCGTGCAAAGAAGTGGAGGAGGGTGGGAAACGCCCCGCACTTAGCACGCAACGGAAAAGTCCAAGAGTAATGGGAGAAATCATCAACCAACACCAGATAATATTTGAGCCTAGAAATGCTCTGGGAGATGAGAGGTCCACAAATCACGCTGTACAAGATCAAAGGCATGCGTAGCACGCGAAGAAGAAGAAGAAGAAGAAAAGGTAGTCTAACATGACGACCGAGCCGACACGCATGACAAAGATGCTCGGCATGAGTACGCAGTACAAGAGATAAACCGCACTACGATCGAAGCCGAAGCCAAAACGCCGCGGCCGGATGACCGAGGCGGCGGTGCCGCATGGTAGAAGACGGCGTCACGGCAAGGCAAGAGCAGCAGCAGAAGACGGAAGGCTTAAGAGTGTAAAGGGGTCCCGTGCCTCACATCGGAGGAGTGGTCGCCTGAAGCCAAATCCTTCACAAAGAAGACCGGCGTCAAATTCGACGTAACAAGAGTTATCGCCAGAAGTGAACCGACGAATAGAAAGAAGATTGTGGACCATCCGAGGAGCAACAAGAACATTCGAAAGACGAAAAGGACCAGAGCGTAACCCTACGAGGTGACCGAAGACAGGAACCATTCCCCACCATGATAGAAGAAGGGCAAGAGGGGTGGGGAGGTCGAAGAGTCGAGTATACCAAAGATCCGGAGTGGTGTGGTAGGAAGCCCCGTGAGTCGCTAATCCACTGGCGGTGTCGCCCATGGTGCTGAAGGATCGAGCGAAGCCCGCCTCGATTCCACCCCGCCAGACGGCTAGGCGGAAGAGGAGCCCGGGTGGCGGAGGAGCCATGGTGGAGCATGGCGTCGCCTCGAGTGGAGGTCGAGTGTTCCCGCCGCCCCGCCCCCGAACGGCCACACGGAGATGCGCGCCCGCCCATGGGTTGGTGAAGGAGGGACAGGCGCACCGCCGAACCGGAAGTGGAGCAAGCGGTGGATGGGTCCGCCACCCGTCCAGCCCCGCTCCGCCGGCATCCCCGCCCGGAAGACCACTCACCACCACGGCCACCACACGTCCGCGACGGCGACCATCGCTGCCACCCCACCCCGCTGGGCCCTGAGGAGGCGCGCCGACGAGCACGGAGGTAGAGGACGCAGCGCCGGCAGAGCGGCGGTGGGCGTGTGGCACGGTGCCCCATCCGGGAGCCTCCTCAAGGACGAGGTCGCCCGACACGGCAGAAGGTGGGGAACGGTGTCCGACGAGTGATCCAAGTCCTCGTGTGCGAACCGGCCCATTGAGGCTCGCAGAGGTTGAGCACCGTGACACGGCCGCCAAGCGTACCCAATGTCGCGAGAGCTGCCGGCCTTTGTCTTCATCCGGGCCGCCAGCACGCGCGAAGCAGGTCCCCCCGCACGCAAGGCACGGAAGTCGGCCTCGATGAGAGACCGGGCCTCGGCGCGGCCGTAAGAAGTGTCCCTCGATGGCGAGCCGCACGCGCGAGCAAGGCACCGAGTTTCCCGACAGTCCCGGATCTCGAGGGAGATGGTCCCAACGATCCAAGATGCGGGCGACGCCGCCGAGCGCGCCGCCACGCCGCATCTCGCCTGGCCGCAAGGGTGTGTCGAGGCGACGCGGGTCGCCAATGGCGTAGCGACACCGCGAGGAGCATCCGATCGCGCCAACGGCCGTAGGGGAGGTGTGCGGGTCGCCAGCACGACGGCGACCGTGTTCTTGACGCTCGCGGATCGCGACGCCTTGAGGTGCGTGAGGCACCATGGGATCAAGCAACCAATTGGTTTAATTAAAGATTAAAAAAATGGTGTATGTCATCATCAATTTAGTGAGATGTCCTTTCAGGCTACAGGATCATAAACAGCAAAGCTGGTAGCTTACCACTTTGTTGGCATATGCAATTCCTTTCCCAGCCATCACAGTCTTAACAAAACCGTCGTATGTAAAATTTGTCGGTTGCAATCCAATTTTTTGCATCTGCAAAGAAAAATCAAATTACCATTGTAGTTTGTAAACACATGAGAATTTTTGCGAATATTCCTTTTTTCCTAATAATGACACTTCACAAAATTACAAAGATTCACCAAATTTCAGAATCAAATTTCTCACAGGACCAAAATTGTTTGAAGAGTAATGGTTAAAATAGATTTCATGATCTATGTTGGCGTCAATCTTAAGTAGGTGAAATCTGTTTGGAACTGCGCTTGTGTTGAAAAAAGGCTAAAGCCCAAATATGTACATAGGCAGGAATGCATAAAGACCTTAAGCAAAGAGGAAAATACATTGTTCCCTCAAAAAAAGAGGAAAATACATATACCCCTAACACCCCCCTCGAACTCAGGAAGGATCAAGAAAACTGAGTTTGGATAAATAGAAACAGTGTTGGGCTCTTGTCTGGACCTTCCTGAAGAAGTCGACCAACATAAGTTCTAAGGGCACAAATCTTAGTGCAACAACACCATCTTGTACCTGTGCCTGACTGCAACAAGCATCAACACCAATATGCTTAGTGAGCCATAGCCAAGAGGTGTTGGCACCAGATCGTGAGCAATGCTGAGAGCACCAGTGCTGTCAGACAGAAGAGGTGTTGGCACAGAAATAGAGACACCAAAATCCTCAGGTAACAACCATAGCCAATTAAACTCTGCAGTAGCAAGAGCCATAGCTTGCAACATAGCCTCTGCACTACAGCACTAAACGAGAAATAGTTGTTTGCTTCTTAGTCTTCCATGCAATGAGAGAGCCACCAAGAAAAACACAGCAAACAGAAAGAAAGTGAAGATCAAAGGAATCACTAGCCCAAATAACATTAGAGTATGCTTGGAGCTGGAGCTAGAGCACAAAAAGAACATATGACGAGCAATGGTTCAACAAAGACAATGCAAGAAAGGAAGGAGCAGAGGCAAACTCCCAACAATGTGGCAATAACAGGTGGGATGAGGAAGAGACTCACCATCAATGGGGCAAGGATGATGATTAAGCTCCATGGGGCATTCCTACAGTGTGCTGATCAGTGAGAGAAGAACGGTCAGAAGATCATGACTGTAGTTTGTTGAGACAGATAAAAGCCTCAGAAGAGGAAGAGACCTCAACCCCCAAGAAAGTAACAAAGAGGACCCAAATCAGACATGAGAAGCTTCTCACCGGGACGTGCCTTCACAAAGATCACATCATCAACATATACAACAAGGGTCTAGCCATGAGATGAAGTATGGATGAACAAGGAAGGGTCATGAGTACTAGGAGAGAAACCAGAAACAGTGACCACAGAGACAAAGCGTTGAAAACAACCATGAGGAGCTTGCTTAGGCCATAAAGAGAACGGCAAAGATGACAAACCATGCCCTCAATAAAAGAGTAACCAGGGGGTGGCTTACATATAAACCTCATGCAGTTCACCACTAAGGAAGTTCTTCACATCAAGTTGATAGATAGACCACACATAATAGAGGCCACAGCAAGAAGACTTCGAACAGTGGTCATGTGAGCCATAGGGGCAAAAGTATTATCATAGTCACTCTTGTGCTCCTGCTGAAAGCCACGGCCATAAGACGAGCCTTATAATGCTCAAGAGAGCCATCAGAACAAGTCTTAATCTTATAAATCCACAAGCACGTGACCGGACAAACATGCGAAGAAAGAGGAACAAGATCCCATGTGCCAGTGCTCTCAAGAGCAGTCATCTCCTCGGCCATCACATGTTGTTATTCTGGATGACAAATGGCATCACAGTAACCATAATGGTCTGCAAACTTGAGCAACCCATGATCCCGAAGGTTATAAGAGGACGGCTGAGGAGAAGGTAGCTTAGCAGGAGTCTCATCCAAAGATGGTGAAACAAGAGGCAAAGGATCCTCGATACGTTGGAAATGGTTGTAGGTGTGGATCATGGGCAGTTTGGAACCATAAATGGGCAGCTCGGGAGAAAGCCAATAGTGGGATAGTGGGAGGAGATGGTAGTAGGAAGAAACATAGTGGGGATAGGGGCAGGGAAGTCAAGAAAGTAAGGGGATTAAGATAAACTGTTAGAGTATGAGTAGTGTTGGCCCAAGAGGCCCATGTATGCACTATATTGCTACCCTTCTAGGGTTAGCCCTAATTGAGGAAATCAGAAATTCTAACATAAACAACAGCAGTTGCCGAAATATCAGAGGGACAAGGGTAGAAAGGGCAAGACTCATTAAAAGTAATAGTCCAAGAAATCCGCATGTGGCAAGCAATAGGACCCCAACAACGATACCCCTTCTGCTCAGCACAATAGCCCATAAAAATACTCAATGTCGTGCACTCACTGGGTGAAAGAACATAGCACAAACAACCAAAAAGACGAGACTTGAGTAGTCAGGTGTCTTGCCCTAGACATGAAGGACAGAAGAGGCTGAATGTTAATCAAATAAGTGGCAGCAGACAAGCCTAAAAGTGAGGTGGAACAGAAGAAGCAATAATAAGAGCATGAACAGCCTTAAGAATACGACGATGCCTGCGCTCAGCAAACCATTCTAAGCGTGAGCACCAAGGAAAGAGAATTGAGGAACAGTGCTCTGCTTAGGAACTGATACTGAATTTTGAGTGTTGCTCAGTCAAAAGGTACTCCCCAACAGAGTCAACGTGAAAAGCACGAATAGAAGTATCAAACTGAGTACAGATCATCGTGGTGAGAGTCTTATAGATGGATAAAGTCTCATTACGATGTTTCATAAGTAAACCCAGGTGAATCGAGAGAAATCGTCTACAAATATGATAATAATGATGGTCCCCTTTCGAAGCAAAGGATGCTGAACCCCATGTATAGAATGAATAAGCTCAAAGGTACACTTCGACACTAACCCACTAGAATATTATATAAGCTCTGTTTGACTAGCTTACAACCCTGGCACTGGTCCAAGGATACATTGAGTGTTAGCTGCATGATAAGATTGGGAACATATGAGACACTAGGAACATGAAAAGAGGAGGACAATAGAGTGCCATGTCCGGCAACAAATAGAGATGAGCCATCAGCAGTCTGAACAGTAATAGGAATAGGGGTACAAATAGAAGAAAGACTGGTACGACCAGGAGCCATGTGGAAAGAAGCAGCCAAGCTACTAGTAGCATCACTGCCAGTACTCTGAGGAACAACCACCACGGCAAGAGTGAGCCTTCTTTCCAGCGTGAAGTCGACCAGTATCAGCACTCCTCCAAGAGGATGCCACTGAAGAGGGCACTCTGGGTGGAGTGGCAGTAAACCCAAAAGGTGTAGAACGAACAGCCAAGACAAACAAGCAGGCTGAACGAACAGCCAAGACAAAAAGCAGGCTGACTGAAGCAAACCAGCAGAAAAACGATGGATCTCCTCATTATGAAGAGCAGAGCCTCCAATCTCCATTAGGGATACATAGGGTTCACGAGCAAGTAACTGAGCACGAAGAAGCTCAAACTCTGCACCAAAACGAGTCAGAAAGTCATGGGTACGCCAAAGGTCAAGGCGAGTCTGCTGCTTCTAACAAGATTCACAAGTGGCAAGGGACAACTGAGAACCAAGAGTGTCAAGCTCACACCATGCCACAGCAGTGTTTTACAGTCGTCCGATTAATCGCGATTAATTGCGATTAATCGTCCTAGTCGGTCCCATGGCGACTAGTTTCGGTAGTGTCGACTTGTCGATTAGTCCCAAGGCGACTAGGTTCGACCGGACGACTGGAAAACATTGTGCCACAGATAGCTGGTTAAAGAGCTCCTGAACAGTGGCATCACCCTGCAGCAACAACTGCTCCTGCCATAAAGCCACAATGTAGGTCGAGTGACCACAAGGCTCATATAACACTAACGAAGAAAATTCGACATCTGAGATGCATAGTCAAACTAAATAGTATCTGCAGCTAAACGTTCATCCATACTAGCAGTGAGAAGTGCACCTCCAGAGACATCCTCATCTAACCAAGTCCAGTATGGTGCAAACTAAGACCTGTAGGAGGCCATGTCATCATCATACCCCCCCCCCACACACACACACACCCACCCCCCCACCACCCAAAAAAAATACAGATGGGCAATGCAGCACAACGCTGCAACGATGCGGACGTGTCTCCCTCCCTGCATCAGCTGGCACAGCAGGAGCAGAGGGGCGGTGGCAAGCTGGAGGAACACACTGGCCATGCAGGTGCGGGCGCTTAAAAACAGGTGGAGAAGCTGACTCTATACCAGGTTTGGAACTGTGCTAGTATTGAGAAGGGCTAAAGCCCAAATATGTACATAGGCAAGAATGCATAAAAGACCTTACACAAAGAGCAAGATACATATACACCTAACAAAATCAAACACAAAGTAAAAGTAAAAAAAAAAAGTCCAGTAAGCAAGGTTGAGATCCTCCATCGACGAAATAGCACCCCTCCTATTCTAAGATCAAACACAATGCAGCAGAGGAACCAAACAAATTAGCAAATGGTTGCCACACGGCATTTTACCATCCAAAAGATAGAAAACCTTAAAGTTTCAGAGAATAATTAAGGCGAAGTTCAACACATAGATTGCATGGCAATTATATAGACTGGAATATAGGTCTTATATATTCATTACCTCTGTAAATAAATGCTCAGCTAATTGAAAGTCGTTAAACTGTACGCATGCATGCAAAACATCATTGAACGCCCATCTCAAAAATCGTTTTACTGCACTTGGTGCAGACTTCAATGTATTTGCAGGACTCCCATCTACTCCAACCTTATAAGAAAGATTGTTGCCTGAACAAAGCTGAAACAAAATAAGTTTTATGTATCTCATTGGGATGATGTCTGCACAAATATAGTGGATGCCTGGATGGTGTATGAAATGGAATGCAGACCTGACTGAGTTTTCTCCTCAAATAGCTCAGGCTGAGCATCAAGCAAATGTTCCCCAGTAGCCAGCTTCCCCTGACATGATGCCAGATCGAGATCATCAAATTCATTCAAAGCAGGTACAGGAATGTCTAGTCTCGACGATTGGTATCTTCTTTTATTAGACACCCTCAGATAGTCAGAGCTTTGTGCAGCAAGGGCTACCATATGCTGCAATATGCGATACGCAGATTGAAGGTCACCTAGCGCAGTTAAAACCCTTATAAATCTCCTTTGTGTGATAATGCTTGGGCTATAATACCTAGAGCAGTCCTTCCAGATATCATAAGCTGCAGGCAAATTTCTCTGGAACATTGCAAGCTAAAAACACAAAAGAAACTAATAAGTGAAGTTGCCACAATATTATATAAAAATGAATTAATTATGCTAGAATGAACATTCAGGCTGAAAAAATCAAACAAGCAAGCTGTCACAACATTAGTTCTATTGCCACAGTACATAAACGTATAGTGATGGCTACTGCATATATGAAATGTTGTATTTCATGAAAGAAACACAAAATAAGAGGCACGAGAACTTTCGTTTTGAGAAAACTAAAATTGGGTCAGCAACAATACTAAGAAAAAAATGGTTTAAGAAAATATTATGGATTTTACAGTCATTTTATACTGATTTATTAAGGATGAGGTGAAAGCCACAGAGTGAAAAGGGAACTTCATAGGCAGCAACATGCTGATATTATTAAAAAATAGACCAAGGATGAAGCAATATGATGAACAATTTGGTACGAAAGTAGGCTTACGACCACAACAGAAAAGTGAGGTAACTTGATATTAAATGGGAATATAAGAAAGAACATTTCTTCATACAAACCTTCAAAAGTTCACAGTATGTTATTTCAGACTTCCCAAGAAAAAGATTTTCCAGTATCTCCAGACAGCATTCAGCATCCTTCAGATTTTCTCTACTTCCACACGCATTTAGAAAGATATTAAAAATCGGTATAGTGGCGTGGGAGCTTTCTTTCTCCCCTAGAAGAGCCAGCCAGTGAAGTGCCTATATAGGAAATAAGATTCTGAACTTACATGGAGCTAAACTATTCATAAAGTTATCAAACATATAGCACACATAAAAGAAATTAAACTCCACTGGATCACACAGAATTTGTGTCAAAAAAAAAGAAAATCAGTAATAAACTTACCCCAATATCCATCATCAACTCATAAAAGTAACACATTAAAAAGGGTCAAAATCCTTTAAATGTGGAGAGAATCATGTGATTAAGCCTGTCTATCTTGTATTTCGAATGGTAATGCAATATGCAGTATTCTTATTTTTTATCCCATATACTAGCGTCATGTTTGTTTAATAATTTTATGAGACACCTGCGCAGCAGAATTTACAACTAAACTTTCCAATTCACCTCTTACAAATGAAAATTTTAAAATACACAAAAAAAAAAAAAGTTCCCTGCAAGCTATCAGTGCACAGGCATGTATTTGTAGCCATACCCTTGCACAAAAGAGCAGCATGACAACAACAGAAGCAGCAACAATAAAGCCTTTCAGTCCCAGGCTGGGCTAGCAAGGACAAGTTATGAATATAATGGACCCACTCAACCAGTACCACAAATATGAGTCTGTTATCTATGGTGCATCATTTTTGGCATTTGGACCAGACATCCAAGCTAGTATCACAAGAAAATGGAAGCTTTACAGCGATCTTGTGGTGTATTTATCTTTAACAAAAGAATATGATGTGCTATGAATATTGCTATTAGCTTGAGAAAAGAGAAGTACTACGTACCTCCTTCGCATATCCCCCTTTGCTCAGAGCTCTAATGACATATCTGTAGATACCTTTACTCATGCCAATGGCCTTCTCCTCCATGAGTTCCAAAGTTTCCATAACAAACTAGAAATATTGGAAAAGCTCCAAATGGAGTTCTAATCAAAATGACTGTATTAAAGTCGTGCTGTGGTAAAAGAAAAAAAAAACATGCATTTAACAGTAGATTTACCAAAGGATCAGGTGCCTCTGCGCAATACTCCAATATATAAGAAAAATCTTCCTTGGTCAGTGCTTCCTTAGTGTGATGAAAGTTCGAAAGAATCAATGATGCTCGCTGCGGTCACCTCTACGGAGAGAACTGACAACTTCTGATTGCATGGGTCCAACAAAACTAGTCTTGCATGTAAAATCATCATACTCTGTAATCACCGAAACATTGTTTACATACTGATATGCACAAGATTCACGAACAGTAATTCAGCTAACTGAGGGTAATATTCAGCTCAGAGACCATGGTAAGATGATAATAAGATCAGCAAGCATGGTATATCAAAGTGAAACTTGTTGTAGGCAGAAAACAATCAGTCATACCAGACAGTGAGCCAAGCCTCGATGAACAAAAAACCATATGCTACGCAGGCAAAGAGCCATCAAACATAGAGGCATATAAACAAATTAAACCGTTTTTCCATACACTGACAACATTCATCTGAATTGTTCGTACCATTTCCAGATTAACAATCATACAAGCATATACAAACATGAAACCAACTACAACATTCATACAAACCTGAAAGTACACTTACTGTCTGAACAGGTACACTTACTGTCTGAACAGGTTGGGGCATCTTCAGAGTGAACACCTGCTGCACTGACCTGCGCCTGCAAGAAATCAGTATTATTCGCATCTAACCCACACGCAAATAAACGAAACATGGAGCGTACAGGGAGAAATCCGGCACATTACGTGAGGGGATTTGAACGCCGCCGAGGAGTTCGTGCACCGGCGAGCGGCCCTCGATCTAAATGACACGGAAACAGAAGATGATTGTGAGAACACCACGTAACCAGACCGAATCATTTTTCATTTCATTCCTTGGATAGCTCGCTTACAGTATCCTCTGCATCGCAGGCAGCGAAGAGGGGGCGCCTTTCGCCGGCGGGCGGGACGATGCTCTCTGGGTTTGCCGCCGCACAGATCGAGGTGACGCGGAGGAAACGCGGGAGGTGGAAGCGGTATACACCGCGCAGCCTACAAAGTGGAGGCAGACGATAGCGATACCGGCGACGAAGGGATTGGAGATGCCGGCGGCGGCGGGGCGACGCGGCGGATGAGCGGAAGGATTTTGGTGTGGGGGCTGGGGAGCTCGTACGGACGGCCGGGCAGCCGGGCGCCGTTAGATCTTTGGGACATCAGCCTTTCTCCAATCTGGGCGGTGCGTACCTTTTTTTTTTTTTTAGAAGAGCGTTGCGTACTCTCACTCATCGGGTCATTCGGTACAAATGGAGACTCATATATTCTGTGCCGTTGATTTTTAAGGGAAAAACTAAAATCATGTCCGCGTTGCAGCGCACAATGGTCATCTGCACGACTGCACTGCCGCACGAGGATCTCCAACACTTTACCGAATTTTAGTTGGCAAATCTGAGTTTTAGCAACTTCTAAAAAAGATATATAAAAAACTCATCTAGTTTGATATAATTCACTTGCTAAATTTAGATTTAAGTTAATCAAAAACCGAGGAGAAGAAAAAACAAAATTATATATTTATACTCTTCCATCTCTTGGAAACTTACCTCCGGAACCCTAAGATAGAAATAAAAATATGTTTTTGTCCTTCCACTTCTTCTAATACGCACTTATGCGCGGTGGATACGCGTGTATATATGTGCGCGCGGAGGGAAAGAATAACAAGTTGGCGTCAAGATCGTGCATCGGTGGGCTGACATTTCAGAGCTAGGCAAGAATTTCGATGATTTTTCTGTGGTGTGGGTACATAGGGAGGCAAATTCAGTAGCTCATGTTTGTGCCTCTTCAGTATCATGTACCGATCGTTCATTTTTCTTATTTGATGACTTTCCTGACTGGCTAGTTGATCTAGCAGCTGCTGATTGTAATCTTGCCATGAATTAATACAAAGCTCTGTGATGCTCAAAAAAGGGGGGAGAATAGCAAGTTGGGAAAGATGGTGTTTTTGCACTTCCACTTCTTCTAATATGCACGGATGTGCGGCGGATACGCGCCCGTATATATGCGCACACGGAGGGGAAGAATAACAAGTTGGGAAAGATGTCAACCTCATTTAGCAAACTGTTAGAGAGTAAATTTTCATGTTTTGCCAAATTTTCAAGGATATCAACCTCACTTAGCAAACTGTTGGAGTGGCGTCGACGTCGGCGGCGGCATTAGTGGGATAATTCGGATCGAAAGGCACAAAGGAGTCGGGCGGCAACATAGCCGCCGGGGCGTGGAGGGGAGGCAACCTTCATATTTTCACTAGAAATCATGCTTGGCGTTGCGGCGCGGACGATACTTCAGCCAGCAGCACAAGGACTTTGTATAAATTTGTATCTCATTAGACTTCATACAGAAAAATATTTTTTCTATGGGTAGCTAAATATTTTTTCTGTGGGTAGCTCTAGCACGCGATTATTATAGTGTTGAACTTCTATATAATTATTTTGAGCATCTTGACTTCTTTAAACAAAAACTTAGAGTAAGAAGTTGTGATTTTTCAAAAGTTTAGTCTTGTCACGCCACTCTCAGTGGTGCGACAAAACATTATTGTCACGCCATTAGAACCGGGAGTGGCGCGACAAGCTTTCCACATCGGAAATGTTGTCGACTGTGTTGTATCTTGTCGCGCCAACGCATGTGGCGCGATCAAAAGGACTATCGGGTGCAAAATATTTTCAAGGGCGGTTAATATTAAAATATTTATTAAAAATGGTTAAAATATAAAAATTTTCAGGCTATGCTCCGCCCAGGGTCACCGACAAAGCACACGAACGCCTTCCCTCCGTTGGCTGCAGCCATCCACAGTCATTTCTTTGGCCTAGGGGGTTTAGCTCCTGTGTCGATATATGTGGCTTGGGTAAGGCATGTGTAAAGCGGCGGTTCCTAGGCAAAATCCTTGCTCCATCATAGTTGGTGCACACAACAATAGCGCTCCCTGGTGTCATGTTTTTCCCTAGAGGCGTCGTTGGTCCACGTTGGTGAAGTGTCATGCTTTTCCCTAGAGGTGTCGTGGACCAACGTTGGTGCTCCCCACTGTGCCTGTGTGTGCTTATCATCCATCTTCGTGGTGGTTGGTCCTAGTATCGTTGTTTTGGTCGTCTTGGCAAATGCTTTGCTGTCATCATTCTGCTTTTTTGTGGTTGATGCTTTGCCACTACAAACCTCTCTGCTTGGTTGTTGTTTGTCTATTTTCTGGTTGATGTGTTGTTGCCATTGTTGCTTCGGTCTCTACAGATGCCTCACTGTCGTGATCACATTTATGCGCCAGATGCTTATGCTTTTGTCGTTGTGGTCGTTTGGCTCCTATCCGTGATTACTTTGCCACCAAGGTTTGTAGATGCACATGCTGCCTACTTTGAGTTAATGTTTTGTCTACGTATTTTAAAATGCAAACATCTTATAATTTATTAAAATAAATATAATATTTTTATTCAACAAATCATGTTTTTATGGTCCTCGATATATTAATTATCTATTTAACCCACACCAGCATTCTCTACGGAACGTCACGGTCTTTAACCTTCTGTAGCCAACATAAAAATCTACTAAGTCACTTTGTTTATTATTGTATGATATTTTCTTAACTTCCAAGTAAGCACAATACACTTATCTCCCACATACAACTAATAAAAAGACTAAAAATAAGACACCACCATTTTGGTGCGACAATCTATCTCCTCACCTCATGACTCTACCCATGCGATCCCCGCACGGTAAAAAAAGGAAATTGCCGTCGCCGCGATTACCCAGCACCATAGAAAAAGGAAATCATGATCCTTTGACGGTCTCCTCCTCCTCCTCCTCAGCGAAACCGCGTTGCGACGACAACTCCTCCTTCTCTTCCTCCTCCTCCTCCTCCTCCTCAAGATCTCCTCCTCTCGCGACACCGCCTCCTCCTCGCGATCCATCGGCCTAATGGCTGCCAGCGGCCATCGGTCTGCGCCCATGCGTTATCTCCGCTCGTGGGGGAGGACGCGGCACCACTACAACCCTCCATGGCGCCCCATTTGGGGCGAGCTCCTCCGAGAGCCGAGCGCCTCGAGGATCGAACTCCTCCAAACGCGAGATCGATTCCTACCTTTTGCCCGCCAAGACTCTAAGTGCATCTCCCTCATCGATGTCTAAGGTGAACTAGGTAGGCCTTCTACTCTCCCCTCTCTTTTGCCTCAATTTGATGTGATTGGCTCCTGATTTGTCACAGATTTTGTGACGAAGCCCTCTCTCTGTTGCTTGTCACAAATTTTGCGAAGAACCCCGTGGAGCTCGAGACAAAGATCCAAATCACAAAGGACATGGATCCGGACACAACTAGCATCCTACACCCACTGATCCAAGGTTTTTTCTTTCTATACTATAATCCCTGTCAACATATATGCAATTTTCCATGACCACGGATGATTGGAGTGTACAAAAAAATGAATTTGCACTATGTCAATCTTCATTTTGGTAGCACTGAGCACTATGATAGTTTCTCGATTTGCAAATAGTAGCATAGAAGCAATCTAATTATTTTGCTTAGGTTTAATATGAGCTTTTTCTACCAAATCTCGTACTTTCTATCAATGGAATTAGCAATTATTGGACCCATTAATCATGTTATTGATGTATTGCTCATTTAACATGCATGTTTAGGGTCACTTCTCTTTCTCGGTTTATTTGTGCGTTTTTGGTAGTTGATATCATGCTTCATAACTATTAATTATTATGCAAGTTCCAAACTTCCATGGTGAAAGTGTATCTAGCCCTTTAGTGGGTTTTGGTTGATTGAATGACAACATAATTAAAAGGTCTAATAAGTTTGCCAAGTGTTGAATGGGAAATTGAGTCTATTGCATATACTTTGTGCATTGTGTATAAACAAGTATTCAAGGTTCAACAAGTATACAAACTTGATGGTATTCCACATAGTTGAAATGAAAGTCAAATTGTGTATTTGTAACACCCCTGGTGTTACTCAACTAAAATCTTGCCATGTCATCATGTTTATCATAAAGCATGCATAATTAGAAAATTTGAAATGCATTGAAATTAAAATGAGTTTATATTTTTAGAGAATGTTTGTGCTTAAGAAACTTTAGAGTGATTTAATTTTAATTTATGTTTTTGATCCTAAGTGTGATGTTGGATGATGGTTGGATAGTATAGGTTGGGAATCTGAAATTTGAATCAAATTCAAATTTGAATTGAACTCAAAAACCCTAAATTTCATTCTTTCTTTTACCCCCTTTTTTCTTTTATTCAAAATTTATAAAGAATTTGGATATGGTTATTAAAGCAACTTTGTAGAGTTTTCAAAGTTGAACAAAGTTGGTATTTTGAGTTTTCAAAGTTTAGTTCAAAAATTTAGAGTAATTTTGAAAATACCAAAATTAGGGTTTTGTCCCCTTTTGATTTAAAAACCATATTTCAAAATCTAAGCAAAATTTGCAAAAAGTTTTAAACGTTAGTTTGTAGGTCTTGTTGAGATGAGCAAAAAGTCATGTGCAAAAGTTTTTCAAGTTGTTACATGATTTTAAAAGTAATTTTGAATTCAAATTTCAAAATTTTGAACTGCATTCAAAAAGTCATATTTAGAGGCTGATTTTGAAAATCTTCCAATTGTGAAAATTGTAGATCTTGAAAATTTAGCTTAAGTCACTTTTTGGAGTTTTTCAAGTTCAGTTCAAATTTGGGGAGAATTTGATGAATTTCAGAAAAGGTTAAGTTTGGATGCTTCTGATGAAACGGGGATTTCCCCTGTTTCCCTCCATCTTGCCGCTGCCGGGCGGCGCCGCCGTGGCCGCCTCGAGCCTTGCCGCCCTCGCTGGCGTCTACTACCGGCCGTCTTCGCGACGTCTTCCTCCATCTGTCCATCCATTCCTTGCTCTATAAAGCCGCCGGCGTCGTCTTCTTCCTTTTTCTTCTTCGGCGCCCGCCGTCGGTCACCTCCATCCGCCGCGTCTGCGTCGCCGCCGAACTCCGACCACCCAAATTAACTCTACCATCCGATTCGCAACTCATTTGCGGTTCGTTTGAGCTAACTTCGTACCCCGCACGACAGCCGGACACGCTCGTCGCCACCTTCTTCTCCGGGACAGCGCCTTCGCGCCGCGATTCATCCGTCGTCGCCGGCTTGCTCGGTGAGCGAGGAAAACTATCTGGTGCTTTTGAACCATCTTGAGGCGTGGTCGTGAGCGACTCGTTTCGTTTTCAGCGGAGGAGTCGTCCGAACGCCGAGCGTCATCGTTGCCCGGGGCGCCGCCGCCTGGCGCCCGGTGCTCGTCGTCGATCCATCTCGTCTCGTCCCGTCGCAACCATCGTGAGCACCCGGAGCCGTGGTGAGCCGCTACATGTTCGAGTCGTCGGTTCTTAGTTTAGTGCGCCCGTGGCTGCTGGAACGCGCTTACCCGTGACGGTGGCCGTTCGCTCCCGCTCGTAGTCTTTAGCGTCTTAGCTAGGGGTCGGTTTGGGTTCGATTAAGTGGGGAAATAGGATCGCTGGAGTTCTGGAGATGATCTTTGCACTCGCCGTCGTCGGGAAAGCTCAGGGAGCTCTTCCGCCGCGTGGCGCGCCGCCGTGCCGCCATGGCCGTCGGCAAAGGTGCTTCGGTGCCCTAGGTGTTGGGTTTAATATGTCCGGAGGTGCCGAGAGGGAGAGGAGCAAGATGAGGTAGGTCTCGTCCGCCGGGGACCTCACCGCCGGTGAGTTGTCGCCGGCCAAAGGCCCCGGCGTCGTCGGTCGGGTGGCGGACAAAGGCCGATCCGGGCCCCCTTTGTCGGCGTCGAGGAGAGAGAGAGAGCGCGGGCGGGCTGGCTGGGGCCGGCCTGTGCGGTGTTAGACGAGCCAGGCCGGTTTCGCCCGATGGCTGGTTTTGAATTAAAACTTGTTTATTTATTTTTCCTTTTTATGAATAGTCTTTGATTCTTTCAAAATTCATAGAAATTTGAAAATAGCTCCTTAAATTCTGAAAATTTTTGTAGAAGCTTCTTATGAGTATATGAATCCATGAAAAATTTGAAACTTTGATTTTGAGTAGGTTTTGCATGATTTAAAAATACAAATTTTAATTGAAAAATGCATCTTCCATGATTTTTAGAAAATAAAATATTTATTCAAAAATCATGAAAATTTATTTGGTACTGTTTTATGATATGTCCTACTTGTATAAAAAGTTTGGAGTCGTTTTGAAATGTTTAAATTATTTTCTATCTTAAGCTCTATTATTTTATGAGTTATAAGTTGTTTAGTGTTAAATAGATTAGGTTTTTGTGTGACTTTTGGGTTGTTTTGTGAAACTTGGATCATATCACAATTAAGTGGTCCTTGAGAACTCCTTAGGCAATGGTGATGATATCTTGTAGAGTAGTTCAACAAGTTGGTTTTGTTGGGTTGCAACTTTATCGTGAAGGAAAGTTGTACTCAAGTGTTTATCATTTCATGCACTTGCAAGCATCATATTTAAATATATGGCATCATGTTGAGGCATACATTGTTTCGTGTAGTGAGCGAGTTCGAGAGTGTCAAGTCCGAGCCAGTCCACGAGGAGGTTCTTTATCCGGTGGAAGGCGAGTTGATTTCTGCGGGTTTTCTCGAAGAACTAGTTTATTCCAGTCAACGAAGGCAAGCCCCGGATACATTAAACCTTTCCTTGTATTTTACAAAATTTTTATACTTATGTTTATGATATGTTGCATTAAGTAATTAGGAGTTGAATGATAACCTAATTTTTTGCATTATCATCCTTGTTTATTTCAATACCATCCTTGATAACTGTTTCATTTGAAAATGCTTAGTGATGCTTAGCCCCTGCTTAATTAGTTAAGCTTTTTCATCAAAATGTTTTATTTGAGAAGATGGTACTGTTTTTTAAAAAGAAAGAGATGTAGTGATGAATTTGAGATCGGACGGGACGTAGGTTGAAAGCCGGCGGGATACCTAGCCGTGCTTGTTCGTGTTGGTCGTTTAAGGACCGTCCGTTGTTTGGATTGTTAAGTTCGGGACTTTTGAGCGCATGTTGCGCGCTGAGGCCGTTTGGGTCAATGGCACGTCGTCGGTGGCGATCACCCCGTGTCGAGGCGAAACTAAGCGGCCACATGTCGGTAAGCGATCTCGGGGTGTGCCAAATCGGGGAACGGACAACCCGCGACCGGGAGTGGAGAGATGGCGGGAGTAGTATGTACCCACCCCCTCTTGGTCAAACCGTCATTAGGGACGGGGTAGGGAGGTGGTGTAATCTTGTGCTCTCGGGTGGCGATGGACCCGATCCGTTTTTTAACCGAGTGAGGGTTGATATATGCAAGCTTAAGTGCTACATATGTCGTGTGGTTAGGGATCCCCATTTGGGTATTAATCGGTTCATGAATCGCCGTTTGCTTCTCGGTTATGGAGACCCGTTCTTCTACCCATTCATCGTAGTAAATGATGGAATATGTTTTTGAGAAAAGAGAGTTGGAATAAGAGAATATGTTTACTCTAGAATAGGATAACCTAGAGTATAAGAGTTACTAATCGAATTAAAAATATTGAAAGTAAGGATACACTTTTAGTAAGCTTTTCGCAAAAAGAGTCTTTGATTCTTGCTAAAGCCTTACCTTGACTCCTAAGACCAGCATTCCGAGTCTTCTTCTCTTTTTCTTTAGTCGGGTAAGTCTTGTTGAGTACTCCGGTACTCAAGGTTCTTTGACCCTTGTTGCGGGGGAGCTGGTCATGAGCAAAGGCTTGTTTTGGTCCTTGCCGCATGACGATTGTACCAGGAAGAGGAGGGCAGTAGAGTTCAAACCTCGGGCGGGGTTGTCAATGTTTATTTGTATAATGTTACTCCAATAATTTCAGGCTTGTAATAATGAAACTTAAGTTTAAGTATTTGAACAAGTGGTTTGTAAAATTATGGTTATGTAATCCTTCCGCCGTGTACTCAAGTATTTGAATAAAGTGTTGTAATACTAGAGTGACTTGTTAATGAGATCTGTTCGGAAGATTAATAGCACTTTCTAGATTATTGGAAACTCGTGCATAATGATCGAGAGGTCTTAATGAGCGATGATAAGTGCATGTGGGCCCCTGTAATTTAGGAGGTTTACATTCTGATATTGTTGTATTAGAAGATTATGAAAATAATCTAGTTTAAGCAAAAGACAATAATGCAAATGGAATCAACGAAATGACTTCTATGTTGTGACATATCATAACGTCATGTGAAAGCAAGAATCATTAGCAAATAACAAATGAGACATGAGTTGATGATTTTGGATTGGTCTCTATATAATGTTTTGCTTTCCATGAATAGAAGATTGAAGTAAGTGTTGGAGCATCAAGCCCAAAATGGATAGGATATAAGGAACCGTGAATTAGCTTGACCATATTGATGTTGATCCTTGTATGTCTCTATGTGAGTTAAATCGAAGTTTGATTGATCTTAATATTGAAGAAATGGTTATTCGGTGGATGCATAATGTGTTTTGACTTGAGTATGTCTTGATAAGGTGAAAATAGCAAGGAAAGTACTTTGAGGTACTAAGTGAAGGTGAAGGGCAAGCGACGGCTTGGAACTGTGTAGGATCGCTGGACGCCTAGAGGGGGGGTGAATATGCCTATTTCAAAATTCAACTCGAAACACGATCAGTATATCGAGCGGAGCGGCACTACCGCTCCAAGCGACACTGTTGCTCCTCTGAGCGGCACTGCCGCTCCTGCAGAAAAGATTAGCTCACAGTTCAAAATCTATCCAATGAAATTTAGATTGGGTAAATTTCCTAGCTTCCTAGACAGATATAGATTGCAGATTGAGAGCTAAAACAAGTAGATCGTAAGCCACAAAGTAGATCGGCCTCAAACCCTAAATATCCTCCTCAACAACAATATGTATGCAATAAAGAGTAAAGCAAGCACATAGTGACACGATGATTTATCCCATGGTTCAGCTCGCCACAAAGGCTTGCCTAAGTCCACGTTGTTGAGGTTCCACAAAGGAATGAGCTCACCACAAAGGTTTGCCTCTATGCCTCATTCTCAAGTCAAGAGAGTTAACTCTTGAGATGAGGGGTGATTGTATTAGATGCAAGAGGGTGTTACAAATCTTCTAAGGCTACCACACAAGTCGGCAAGCTCAAGGGCGATGCACTAGCCGGCTAGGAGCAAGCTCCAAGAGTAAAGAACCAAAATTCTTTGGCCAAAGTGCGAACCAAGTGCTTCTAAGATGATGAAGATCGGTGGAGCACCTCTCCAATCGAAGGTTCTTTGCCTTTTCTCTCAAGATTTGATGGTGGAATTAAAGGATTTGCTTTAGAGAGTGTAGAGCACCTATGGAGGGAGAGAGAGTAAGCACTTTATGCATTTTCTATCGAAATGAGCAGAGAGGTGGAAGAAGGTGACCGTTAGGGATAGAATGGGAAAGGTATAAATACCTCCCCAAATCCAACGGTCCGATTATGAGTGGCAAAGTGCAAGACATAACCGAAGCAAGACCTTTGCCGCTCCCGAGCGGCTGCTTCTTTGCTTTCGGACTAAGTCGGCAATAATTTGGAACCGATATGAACCCCGACTTAGTTTGGAGTGGAGGTTATGTGGTGTAGAATTGAGCACTTGGTTGCACGCTTTGACACAGTAGTTTTAATCCCTTTTAATAGTACGGCGTGTCCTATACTCAAATTCAAAACACAAAAGAATATAAACCTCCTTTGCTTGAAGTACCAGCTGTAAAAATGAATTGGGGTACTCCTCCGTTAGGTTGCAACATCCTCCTTAATGCATTTCCTGCTTGTCATCTCGATAAATCTCATTAGTCCTCTTGTTAGATTGTCATCAACGCCAAAACCCACATTAGAGGTTGATTGCACTTACAAACTGAGGTACCATGGCTAAGGCGAAGAACATGGTACTTGTGTTGAAACTTGAATGAAGAAACTAATCAAACTATGAGGAGTCATATTATGTTAAGAATCAAATAATTAGTGTGAGTGACTTGAAGCCATGGAGGTGAACTCATATTTATGGAAATGGTTCAAGTCATAGGCTTAAGGTATATTTGCTTAAACAGAAGAGACAAAGATGATTGCTACCTTCTTTGAAGCATATGAACATATTGAAGGCTCGAGTGTTTAAATTGGTTATGTTCTCTTTATCTTGAGTATACGTATGTCGTACTATCAAGGGGGATGTAATATGAACCATAGACAAGTCTCAAGTGCTCAATCTAATCGAACCCAAGTTCTATCATAAGAGAAAACACCTAGCACTACACCTGCACTTGGTGATCTTGGGCTTGTTCTATACAGGGTTGGATAGACCTCGAAACAAGCTTTTTGGAATGTCCAAGATCACTGAAAACGAAGTTCAGAGTAAAAAGTTATGGCTTTTTCCGTGAGGAGACCTACGCTGCAGTGTCGCACCTGTATAGTCATAACAACTAGTTTTCAAATCCAAATGGCTAGTTTGAGTGGGGTGGCTATATATACCCATCCCACGCCTCCTGGTCATGTTGCTGATGCTCCAGAACTCTCCCAACCTTTTCAAAGCCATTTGAGAGCTCTCCCTCTTTGTGAGAGTGAAGTGCTTAATTAGTGCATGGTTAAGTGTTGGGGTTGTGTGATTAAGAGTTAGAGAGTAGATCAAACCTTGAGCACTTATTGGGTTGCATCGCAATCATCGTTGTGCATTTGTTACTCTTGGAGGTGGAGCCTCCTAGATGGCTAAGCGTCGCTTGAGAAGCTCTCATGCTTGTGGTGAGCTAGGGGAAAATTTGTAATACTCCATTGATCTAGTGGAAATCCCTCATCTCAAGAGTTCACTCTCTTGACTTGAGAACGAGGGCAAGCCAAGCCTTAGTGGCGAGCTAATCTTTTTATGGATACCTCAACAACGTGGACTTAGGTAAGACTTTGTGGCGAGCTGAACCACATGATAAATCTTGTGTCTTATTCCTTTATGTTTTGAATTGCATTATCTTTGTGTTCCACTCATTCTACTTGATTGTGAGTGTTTGAGTGCAGGTACTTGGTGGACTTATCACTAGACATCTCTTTATGTCTCCACCAAGTTTGATCCATGTTGGAGTTATTGCAGTGCCTCCCTCAAGAAAGGTAGTGTTGCACCCATAATCTGATTGAATTTCGAATTGAAATTTTACAGCATCATCTGTAGGCATCTCTAGTACATATTCTGAAAGTTTGAGGTGTGTTGGACTCACGACCATAGGAGAGGCTGTGTAGTCCTTAGTTCTAATTTAAGTTATGGCCTTTATTGGTCTTTATTTGAATCCACTTAAATTTCCTCTTGGTTCTATTGTGATGATATATGTGGTCGTAAGCAAACCAGTTTGGGTGAATATATATACATGGATTTTCCTTCCACCTGTGCATGTTCAAACACTATTGGCTCATATATATTTTATTTGTTTTCTTTTAGGTTGAGCTCTAGGGAAAGCGACACCTTGAGCAAATGGCATGACCAGCATGTAAGGTTAGGGGCCAAATCACTTGCAAATGAAACAATATGCATGGTCGGATCAAGTATGCCATTGTTGGCATTTGTTAAGTGCTAAAAGAATATGAAAGATTACGCAAGCGTTGAGAACACCTACCATTGTAGCTTTTCCCTAGGATGAGTATTCTAGAGTATCGTATCCACAAGGAAGCTTTGGCTAAAAGAATTCTAATAAGTCACAATCATGTATCCACTAATTTAGCAAACCACTAGACTAAAGTGAGGGGTAATTGATAAAGGATAAGTAAATAACAAAGCATAAAATAATAGCATACCTAAGATAATAAAAGAATAACTAAACTAATCAAGAGGTCAAAGGGAGAGATCAAAGTTCCTTTGTATTTCTCTATTACTTAGGTTCTATGATAGTAATTACACTAATGCACTTTGGAGCAGATCCGTCCCAACTCTCGAGAAAGACTAGGAAAAAAGTAGTCGGGAGAAGGTCGCCAAAAGCTCTATTTTAAACACCAACCCGAACGTGGTGGACTACATCATTTGACAGGTTTGTCACCCCTAGGGCTACCACAACTATCCGTGGGATTGGGCGCAACCTCAGGTAACCTATAGCCTAGACACCAAGTCTACACTATCGATTACTACTCTAGCTACCTAGCATAACTAGAGTCCTCAATACGAGCGGAGATCCCATGCAATAGCATAACAACTATACTTAACCAAATATATGAAAGTCATGGAAGTAAATAGAGAAGATAAATATATGAATCATAAGTCTTACAAAGAAAGGATACAAGACATACCAAACTCTGTAGACATCTCCAGAATAGGAGCATAGCTCCACTCTCCTTTACTCTTGATTAGATCTAATTTAGATCTAATCTACTTCTAATTACATGGATAATCTACTTCTAATTACATAACTAATCTACTTATAATTCACTAATCCCTGAGAGAGAGAGGTGATCCTTACATTGGGACACCTCTACAACTGGGAGATAATGAATAGAATGAGATAGAATGAATTAGGGTTTAGCCCTGGGGTCAGGGGGTCTTCTTATATAGGCCTTGGTGAAGTAGTCCTTCTGTATTGCGTTTACAACTCTCCCATGGATCCGTTTAATCTCCACCATTGGATCAAACCGACCTTCAATAACGGTGTAGATACAACCTCAAGGTCGGTAGTAAACCGCCATAGAAAGATGAGGCTGACAGGTGGGTCCCACCTGGCGGCCGGCACTAGTAGAAATATGATCATCCATGACGATTTGCTTGTGACGTTGCACACTTTGGTCACGAAGGATATGTCTTCAATGACGAAATGTCTATTTTGGTCATAAGTGTGCGGTGACGAAGTTTTAGCTTGAATATTTGTGACGATACTAAAAATAAGGTCACGTAACACTTAAAGGAGGTCGTCATAGATTATGTTTTGGTATGTCGTCTTTATAATGATGAAACATAGTCGTCATATAGCAAAAAAGAAGCACACAGCGGTTTGAATACTAGACCTCTAGTATAAATGGCTAGTGCCTTAACCACGGGAACAAGTATCCGTTTTGTGTTCTAATGGGGTGCTCTACTTTTTTATATATTAATTTAAAAGTAATAAATCGTGTAAAACAAACACTATTGAAAAAAAAAAAATGTGTGGGACATGGGGATCGAACCTAGGACCTTTGGAACAAAATGTGGCACCTTAACCACTAGGAGGTTTTAATTATTTTATCAATTTAACATTTTATTCCTCATTTATCCGAACAAAGAAAATAAAAAAAAAATTTGTCTCACATATGGATTGAACCCTAGACCTTCGGGTCTACAATGTGAAGTCCTACCACTAGACTATTGATACTTTTGTGTTACTTTTTGCCTATTTGGC
Organism: Hyparrhenia diplandra; assembly: GCA_015847255.1. NCBI lineage: Eukaryota > Viridiplantae > Streptophyta > Magnoliopsida > Poales > Poaceae > Hyparrhenia > Hyparrhenia diplandra. The sequence continues at coordinate 25,860 of JADLZK010002653.1, forward strand.
CAATTTAACATTGTATTGCTCATTTTACCGGGAAGAAAGAAAATAGCAAAAAATTGTCACATGCAAGGATCGAACTTGAGACCTCCAAGTCCATGATGTTTGGTCCTACCACCAAGCCATTCCACCTTTTATGATTCTAGTGGTTATCTTTTTCCTCTTTAAGGTTATTCACGTACATGTTCAAGTATGAAATCCCGAGAATTGAGCATACGTGGAAAATCAAAAACATGTATACAAGTTTTTTTCTTTTTAATCTCTAACTAAAACTTGTAACTAGTCTTTTTCCCACATTTTAAGTCCAAATTTGATGATTTTTTCCCTACATTTTTCTAAAATCATGTTCAATCAAATAATTATGTTCACTTGGTCATCCCATATAGAGTTTACTTAAACTCTATGAGAGACTAGTGATTTTAGTACTACACTTTTCGAACACTTTCTCGGATGCAAAAATAACCTAAATAACAAATGTAGATCTCGATGAGTTATGAATTTTTGGTATTCATGACTTTTCAAATTAAGGACGTCTAGGGCTTGAAAAACTCGTTCGGAGAGGTAAAAAATTCAAAATTCAAATTTTAAGGCTTAAAAACTTCAAAAATGAAAAGTTGACTCGAATACCAAATGTAGATCTTGAAGAGCTCCACAAAACACGTATTCATGACTTTTTGATTTGGAACCATTTAGGGCTTCGAAAACTACCCCTGAAGCTGCCATTTTTAAGATAACGAAAGTTTGACTTGGTCAAACCATGGTCAAACGGAGCACTAAATGACCTTGGCTGAAAAACGTTTGAATACATGGATGTTAGAACTCATCAAGATCTACATTCTAAACTCATCAAGATCTACATTCTATATATAGGTCATTTTGCATTTGAGGAAGTGTTAGGAAACACTAGTCGCAAAACCATATATCTCACAAAGAGTTTATGAAACTCGCGGAGAGACTAGTGGTTTTTGAACTACCCTTTCCGAACACTTTCTTTACCTGTTAATAACTTAAACTATAATGTTTGATCTTGATTTCTGTTTATAAGAGGCGCTGATCTGTATTGAGACCATTATGAATGAATCTTTTTTTTCTGCTTTATTCCTGATTCACCTTCTTATGGGCTGACATGACTGTTGTTTATAGTTGCTTGTAGCTAGTAGATGCAGTAGTTATTTTGTTGTAGAATTAATTCGAATGCAGCAGTATGCTTCTAATTTTTGACACCATGTGGTACAATACCTCACCCACTTTATTAAAGCTTATTGGAACATATATTCCATTTTTAAAAAATGCAATATACATAACCGTTGGCATTGGACTTCCTGATTCTTCATGTTTTAACTATTATAGGTTGCTGCTTTGTGGTGTACTAAATCAGTCATATATGCCTTGTGGTAAGCATAAGTTCCGTAGGATTGTATTTCAGTTTGATATGATGTTCTTGACCTATTGTTTTGTACAAAAGTTTTCTTTTTATGTCTTGGAAAAGCAATACCTTTCTCTGCAACATTAAGATAGTTGGAAAAACAACGTGTAACATTTTTTTATGTGACATGCACTTTGATCATTATATGCATTGAAATTAAATTATAAAGCAGAGGACTGAACCTTTATTGCTTTATTTTTTGCAGGGATAAAGAGCCGCAACTACCCCCTGATGGTTACATAGTCAAGCAGTGCCATGATACAAGTTATCGTTAGAAGCCCATAATTCTTAGTGTATGTATATGGGTACATACTTGGGGTGTAATAGATGTTTCGTCTTTGGAATGAGTACAATTTTTTAGTATTTGTTCTTATGTGTGCTGTGAACTGAGCTTTATGCTCTAGTGGTGGTCTTTGTGCACCGAGTTGTATGCTTTCAGTTGAATATGGAATTATGTGGTCTTTCTACTATCAATTGCAACTATATTGCTTACCTGATTTTGTGTGGCCAAATTATGGTGTATTTGTTTTGATTCGACATTTCATCCGTGACCAACAATTTAGAGTCTTTGTTGACGATTTTGTGACTACAATCTGTGACCAAAATTACGAAGCCATGTGGCGATCGTAATTGGTCCACGTGGGGCTACAAAAACAACCGACAAAGCCGCCACGTCAAGCTGTCATGTCACGCGCCACGTCGGCATGCACAACGCCGTTAACGGCGCCGCGAAGTGAAGTCGCTGGCGGGACGGAGGATTTTGACGAAAATATGGGCATAGCCATGACCAAAGCCAATGGTCATAGAAGGAGAGCATTTCGCGGACGTAAACGTTTGGTCATGGATTGGAAGCACATCGTGACTAAAATTGTCACTTCGTCACGCATTTCCAAATGTGACGCGACCTCGGTGGCGATGTGTCGGTTTCGTCACAAAATCGTCCACGATGATGTATTTGGGTGACGAATTTAGCACCTTCAGTGACAAATGACAAAACGTCATCAATGAGCACATCCCCCTAGTAGTGCGGCCTAGATTGTCCTAGCGGCCGCCCGGGGGGTAGAGTCCCCTTGGCCACTCGTTCCTTACGGTGTCTTCTGGAATCTTCTAGAGTGTTTTAGTCCATATTTTGGATTGAATTACTTCACGGTTAAGTCTTGTCATCGTATGAGATGTAAACTCTTTGATTCTTCTTGTTCTTCTACGCTTTTATCTGTTTTAGTCCCTCGCAAAGTCATAAATCACCAAAGCTCGTGGAACTATGTCGGTAAAACCCTAGTCTATGTTGATATTCATTTTATACCCTTATTTCATGTTTAATTGACTATTAATATTATGCTATAACAGGTGTCAACAACCATGCAAAACTGTTTTTATTTTTGGTTGTTGTTCGTCATTGACAAGTTGTATTGTTGGTAATTGTAGTTCGGTGTTTTAAGTGATTGAAGTCCAATATACAAATTGAGTAGCTAATGGTAGAAATCAAGGACACTATTTGTTTGTTGTTTTTCTTAGCCTTGTAGAACTTGTAGTTTATCCCTTTTTTTCCATGAGTTTCTTGGGAAAGTAATAATTTCCTTAAGGAGGAGGCACATAAAAATTATTGGATTCCTGTGCTCTTGCTCTCCTTTTTTTTTTTTTTTGGTGTGTTCTCCTTTTTTTTTAAAGTTTTTCCTCCTAAAAAGATGCCAAGTATTGCTTACAATTGACCAGATATGCAGGTTTTCTAATACTCTTAAGTTCTTGTGCCATTATGTGAGAATTCGTATGTGATTATCTGAGAATATATATGTTTATAAAGCTATAATGATTCTTGTGATCTGCTGTTATTAAGAGTACCGATAGGACCCAGCAAGAATTTTGATTTTCTTTGACCAAGTCATTTTGGGATAACCGACAAATTTGTGCTCTTGGTGTAGACAGCAATGGACAAGACAGATGTAACCCTGAGAAGTATACTCACATAGCAGAAGAGGGCATGATATATACTTCACTGTTCAAAGCAAAGGTAATTCAATAATGCTAATTTTGCAAAGTGTAGGTCAAAAACTAACATGAACCTAGTTTTTAGCTATATATATACATAGAATCTTTATTGTTGTTCCATGATAATCGATCCATTTTAGCATGTGTTTTGAAAAATATGTCCAGGAGCTCAAATATAATAATTTATTTTTTGTATTGGTAAAATACTGCATTTTTTGATTTGGATGGATGTAGAAACAAGTGTCGAGAGCACCTCCATATGCTGGTGGTGCAGCTACAAAAAACTCTTCACGTATTGGTTTGATTTTGTTGTCTCACTATTGATTTTGTTGTCTCAGTTCTTGTTCTATGCTTGTGTACTTCAGAGAATTGCTTGTGATAATCTCGTTGCCCTCTGTCCAAATTTAGCTTGTGACATTTCATTATTCGGTATTTTTGTTGCTGCCATATATCCTATGTCCTCACTATAAGTTTTGCCCCCTATGTTGAAGTAGTTCTAACGTATTGTTCCTTGTGCTACTGCCACATAGTAATTTTGGTTGATAGAGGCAAGAGGAGTGAAGAATTGAACAATTATGTATCCAATGGAGAGAGAGAAAATGATGTTGGGAGTCACATGACAGGGAGTGTATTTGACGACCTCGGAGAATCATTCATTGACTCCCTTTCTTTTTATATGGATTTGTATTTGTAAGAGAATTATCGGTGCTAAATTCATTAATTTTGTTATTGCTCCCTCCATTCGATTGTGGCTTTTCTTGATACGGTCGGTCAACAAGGCTACACGGAGTCGGAGCTCATGGGTTATGATTTGGCGTCATGCTGATCACTATATCATGAGATATACAATAACACTAAGTTGTGTGAATCTATACACTAAAGTCGTGTAGGTAAAGGTTCTAACTTTAGCAAGCTGGCTTCTGTGTCTCATGATTTCACTCATGTTTCATAGGATGATATTATTTAATTTCATGAACTATGTTAAATGTTACTTTAACAAACATTGATATTTAATATTATAGTATTGTTAATTTATCATACAATTTGTATGTTTTTAGTATAAAACTTTAGCTGTCCTATAGCAACGCACGTGCACAAACATAGTATATGTAAAAATATTTTCAAAAATGTAGGAAACATCTACTCGATCATTTATATGTTTTTTTTTACATGAGAGTCTCTACAACGAGAATTAGATCATATATGATGATCTACAAATTCTTTATAATTCTACGGTGCTAACATACTACTACTAAAAAATCTACTTTCTTCCATTTCAAATTACAAACTATCTTGAGTTCTCTAATCTAAGTACATAATTTTGATGCGAAATAGCTATATATTTTGTCTAAATATATAGAAAAGGTTATATATCTCAAGAAATCAAAACAATTTGCGAAGGGAATATATAGCTTTACAAGAGTATTAGCATTAACATTTACATTTACATTTACATATACAGTTGTGTCGCCAAAAAAAAAAAACATTTACATATACAGTTATGCGCCTTCTCTTGTTATTATAAATAAAATTCTGGATGACTGTAATTTAAATCGAGCTTTTTTTACAACAATTTAAATCGACCTTCAATTTTTCGTTTCAGATGCGAGGGTATCCTGCGCTCAGCAAGCATGTGCGCCTAAAATAAAAGACGTCTACCGGCAGCGGCAGGCGCCCCTCGCACTCTCCCATCGATTCACCAGCAAAAATTTCTCGGCGCCGGCCTCCCGGCAGAGACCGGCCTCCGTTTCACTGCGCAACCGATGGCTTCCTCCCCGTGGCCGCGCACCTCCGAGTCCGATGCCGCCCCTGTCCCGCCGCCAGAAGCAGCAGCAGCTGCTGCTGCTACCGCCGCCGCCGCCACCACCCCCGCCCCGACGTCGGAGCAGCACCTGGTTAAGGTTACCCCACAACCCCATTTTTTATTCTGTCCCTCGCTCGTTGGCTCGTCTTCTCTGGCTCTTCAGGTCCAAGCTGAGCTCCTGACTGGTGCGTGCAGGAGGAAGGAGATGCTGCTGCCACGGCTGTACCGAAGCAGGAGGAGGTCGAGCCCCACTTGCCCCGGGAAGATGACTCGTAATTGCGATCCCCCTTGCCATGCGTCGCTTCTCTGTTTCTGCAATGCATGCTCTGACCTTGCGTGATTCTCGATAGAAACGCTGCTTCGTTTTATGCGTGCACCCATTAGACTATATGGGATCGCTGTTGTATACTTGTATAGTCGACAGAGGTAGATGTCTGGTAGTGGTACTATGCATGGATGAGATGGGGCTGTTACCCTAATACTGGTAGCCCCGTAATAATGCATAGTATATTAATGTTATATATACAATATATGCATACGGATATACCAATAACAGGAGTACCTCATCGGTCACCACTTTTGTAGTTTTACCATATGCACAAAGATTGGTGGAGCCAGAACCAAAGCCCTGTCTGTCAGCACAACGGCACAAATGTTCTGGACTATAATAAATTTGTTTGTAAGCAAATTTCTGCAAAAGAGGTACTACTTTGCAAAAACCTGTGGGGTTGATGTGGTTCCACTATGGAGCACATGTGAGTGCCTCTTCATCTGTGACGGTATTAGGCATGCGAAGGGAACATGATTAGGCTATATGTTGTTGATAATCATGTAAAAACAGTGGTAAAAGGGAATCAAGTTAGTATACATTTTTTTTTTCAGAAAGTGTGTCAAGGTATGAAGGCTACCATTTGCACATTATATTTCTCCTAATTTTGTGGCTCCAGCATATTAGTTCTCTGGAAGAAAAATGATGACATCTGTTCTCTAGTTAGTGAAAAAAACACATAGGTTTTGTCCCTACACAATGATTCTTTGCATCTGTAATGTCATCTCCTATCTTGTAGAGTTTTGGTCTCTCTATCATCAGTGTATCCAAATCCAAGGATTGACAAGCTGATCTGGACAATTTTGAGTTTGTAGTATTTTATACACTGAATTGTTTGACTAATTACCTTTTAGTTCAGAATATCAAACTTTAGATTATTTTTCTTTAGACACATTAAATAGACTTATATTTTGAACAACCTATTTGATCCTTGAATTATATAACTTACATTTGCAATTGGAGGGAGTAGAAATTACAACATCTTAATCCTGTTAGGCCTATGATTGGCAGAGCAGAGGTATTCCTTTGTTTTGGACCTAGATTCTGCATGTCATCACTTTGACAAGCAATCAAGGTTGACAGTAAATTTTGTGTGTTGTGTTTAACATGTGTAGAGAAGTAGCAATCCAAGAGCATGAACAGAAGATCAATAGATATCAAGCAATCCTTGCAGCCCGTCTGAAGGCCAAGTTTTTCTCTAAAAAAGCTTTTGACAGAGGTACTCATCCACTCTTCAACCTCTGGAACTTTCTAGAGTAACCTAATTTCTAGTGTATGCCATTTTTCTCTTTGTTTTGTCGCAGACAATCAGATCATTTTGTCTTGCTGTAGCAGCTCTGCCGCTGAGTGAAAATGTGTTATACTTCTCTCTAATACATTTTGAGTACATTATCAGCGAAAGTTAGGGTGACACTATTCATATTGTTTTTACAGGAATGCTTGACTCAAGTTCTGTTACATATCAGTCGGTATGTTAGTCTAGGACATAACCCTGTTACAAAATGAGTACTCCTTCAACCTAATAATCATCAGTTCTAATTTAATATTATGTAAGTCTAGGGCCTGTTTGAGCTTACCTGAATTAGAGTGTCAATCAATCTAAGATCATCACAACTCTTTACAGATGCTAAACTGGAAAATGGGCTTTTCCCTTTTCAGTGTCAGCTCAAAGCTAGCCTTAGGGCACTCAGACTCTACCATAGAGTCCAAGCCAATTTATTACCTTCGTATTATTGTACTTTGCTGATGTGGCAGTATATTTATGGAAGAGAGAGAAAGAAAAACCAAGACTCCAAGTCTATGATAGCTTCAAGTTAATAAATGGTCTTAGATTCTATAGTAGAGTCTGCATTGTGAGTGCCCTTAGATATGCTATTTGGCCACCTGATAATAAACAACTAATAACTTGCTAATGCATCTTCCTCTGCTAGTCAGACAGGTATAACAACCTGTCTATTATATCTGATGTGTATGAGCCTTAGATTGCCACTTCATATAGAAAAGTTACATGAAACAGGACCATGCAAATTATTTGTTAGTCAGCATTGAGTAGACATGATATATGACTATCTTTTTCTGTATGAACCTTTTTGTGTTGATAAGTCATTTGATCAACATCTCTAAGCAGTACAAATATATGTTTATGGCCTTATGGGGCTACTATTAGAAACTATGAACAGTATACACGTTTTTTTTTTAAAAAAAATGGTAATATGCATGTATTTATGGTAACAGTTATCCAATGAGCTGCTATTTTCTTTTCTGAATTTCAATTTACTGAATTTCAATTTACTTTGTCTTCCACTAGTAAACTCCTAGAGAAATGGGATTTTCTGAGAAAGGGAAATGATGGTGAAAATGATTTTACTGGATGGACGTCACTAGGATGATTCTGCTAAATTCGCAGATGGTCCTTTTACATGTCAATGCTGGTCCAAATAGTCTAGAAGCTTCTGTAAATAACTAAAAACTGTGTAGATTTCAACTGTGATGTATTGTTAATTTTCTCTGTTGTGGTTGGTCACCAAGTAGTGGTATCAGCCAGACAGGGTTCAAATCCTGGCTTGCACCAAAAAAAAAATGTGCTGCCTCCCCACAAAAAAATAGCTGGGCACCAGCCTGTTGTAGTGGTGAGATCTACCTGGGAGTGGCAGGGTGTGGGGGTTTTCTCGGCCGGTTTGGCTAGGGTTTCTTCTCAGTCCGGTTGAAGTTTTATTTTTTAAAAAATATCTCTGTTTTTGAGGATTTATTTATTACAGCATGTGTTTTCAAAGATGCAAAGTTTCATTTTGATTGATTAGAAGTTTAAAACAGTACTAGCTCTCTTTTCTTAGACCTTATATAAATTTTCTGCTATTTGTCCTGTTAATAGGGAACATCTTTGAATCAGAAACCATTGTTGGAGGTGAAACAATCCGGTCAAGCAGGTATATTTTCTGTGAGATTCACTCTATCAGTACCATCTCAGATTTCAGTATAGCAAGCATCTCAATGTCTTTTTCCCCATAGGTGGCCGTGTACAAGATCGTTTGCAAACCCAGAATTTTTTTCCCGTGACAAGAACAGCCATGAGAATGGAAATTCTCCATCTTCAGCAGCAGATTCCTCTGCCAAGAACAACACTCCACCCTTGGCAGGTGAAGCCTCTCCAAAAAAATAATGCTAGTGCTTTGGTCACAGAAAACAATCTAACACCTGGAAAGAGACAGCAATCCAAGAAGAATTGACCTGATGGATTAATGTAGGATAATCAGGTTATGTTCTGTTCCTCTGCAGCCTGAGGCTAGCAACCTGAAGTATACACCTAGCAGGAAAGGCAAATTGATGCCAAAAATGTTTGTAACCTACTCTAAATTCAGTTTGTTGTACCTGTTCTAGAAAACATCTGTAACAAGGAATACTGTTGTTTACTTGTTATTTAATTGATGTATAATAGACTATCCCTGTTCAACCATTGATTGGTTGCTCAAACCTGAATCCCATTTTTTCTTTATTACTCTGAATTTCTTTATGCGATTTAATGTCTTTTTATGTCATGGCGATACACTTGCGAATGAGAATACGAAGCTAACCTTTTTCACATGGCAATTTATAACTACAGAGAGCATGCTGATAGTCTGCTATTGACACTTCATGGCAATTCTTTCGATTTTGATTTTTTTTCTCATCTAATCACAGTCCATATTCTTATATCTTTCTTTTTTTAAAGCTCCAGGGACAGAACCCAAAGTATTCAAGGTTCAGAGTTGCAGCATCATAGCAGGTACACACGTTCTCATATACAGGTAAATGCATTTTAAAAAATATTTGTACTTGCAAATGGACTTACAATGCTATCGAGAGCTGAATGTTTGGAAATGCTTTTGCAGTAATTTATGGGAGGTAAAATGTTCTTATCTACAGAATCATATTGCTGAACTGTGAGCTGTTTCTATCTGAATGTTGGCTCTCTGTAGTACTTTCCGGTTCTTGTCCCGTTGTATGGAAAGCTGCATCACCAAGCCTACAGAGGTTTTTTTATTGTTATCAGCAGCCTGCCTGCCTGTGCAAGTATGTATCAACTATCAATACTCTTGCTTTTTCTAAATACTCTGCTTGGCCCTTGTGATGTGAGCAACTCAGAGTGATCTATGCTTTTTGTATTTTATATTTACATGTTCACAACAAGCTTAAAAGCACTGATCGATGGCTCAATTGCCAGTTGCAAATTTCAGATATGTCCTTGTGTCAGAATCTTTTTGGTTTTTATCAAGATTAACCTTTTTGAACGTAAAATTTTATCAAGATTAATTTGACATCAACATTACTGGAAATATAACAAACCTGGACCACCTGGTACATTATTACCTGTTTACTACATTGTATTATTTCCAAGTGAAGCCAAAATTAGATGCAACACTTCTGAAATTCTGCTTGAACAAGTGCACATGTATCTGACTCTTGTGTAGGGACGTGTGTGGTGCATGTGGGCGCTGCCCCTGCTAGGGTGTGGCCGCAGGGCCAAATTGCACCCACTGGTCTCATCTGGTTGGGCCCTGAAATGTACAAGGGTCAGGTGCGGGTGCTAAATCCCACCCGAAGGGTGCGTATCAGGGAAATATAAGGAACGTCTCATGTAACTAAGTATCCATGTTCATTCAGTTGTTAAAAACATGATCGACACCTAAGTATTAATTTTTAGTCCATTGCAAAAACTTGTATAATTACATGGCATCAATATGGTAGTTTACTAGAAGTGTGATATATAGATGACAAACTTCTCTTGTTTTAAACTTTCTGTAATTATAACACAATCATGATTATATATTACTTGTGAGATTAACATAACTGACGGGTACCCAAAATCCATGGGTGCAAAACTGCACCTGCAGGGTGTGTCAAGGGCGGGTGTGATAATACTTTGAGAGTGTTATTGCAGGCGGATATTAGCTCTACCCTCCACACTCTACCCGTTGACATCCTGCTCTTGTGAAGTTTCCTATGTTCAAATTTGGCATTGAGAGAGCATGCATAAGCAACTTAGAATGTTTTATGCCTTTACTTGAGATGCTTGTATTATCTGCAGTTTCAGTGAATTTGATATGTTAGCCCTCACATGTTCTTGATTATTTAATCTACTACTGTCCTTTATATATAGAGAGGGGGGGGGGCGCTCGGTATCCTATTGGAATTGGGACAACCAAAGAGCACACATTTACATGTTTGATAATTTTGCTTTCTTTCAGGCAGAATCTTCTTGTTTATGTATCAAATTTCTGTTGGAAGTTAAATCAAGGACGCAATGCCAAATTTTCTTGTTTTTTGATTCAAGGGAATCAAATTCAGTAAGCATTTGAATGAATTGACTGTGTTGCTTTTTTCTGTGATTGAATCAAAGCAATTTTTTTTTCATTTGATGGAAATACAACTTCTCAAATGGTCCTCCCGTTCCAAATTATAAGACGTTTTGGCTTTTTAATACATTGATTTCACTATGTATCTAGACATAGTGTATATCTAAATACATGCTAAAAAATATGTATTCCCTCCGTTTCAAATTATAAGTCATTTTGACTTTTTTGTTACATCCGTTTTGCTATGCATTTGGATATAATAATATGTCTAAATACATAGCAAAATGGATGAACCAAAAAAGTCAAAGCGATTATCTAAAAAGTCAAGGCGACTTATAATTTGGTACAGAGGGAGTATCTAAAAAGCCAAAACGTACTATAATTTGGAAGGGAGGGAGTAACGGTAATACTGAAGAACTGCTAAAGCGAGCAAGTTCACAGCAGCCTCCAACCCCATCCACCACATCATTTTCAGTGGAAAGCATCAATTGAAACCAATCATAAGGCTTCTTATCCCTTAGTGGTTTATGGGCAGTGCCTTGTTTTTTCATCTATGTGCTGTTGTTACTTTGGATAGCAGCTTGTTAATTAGTACACCTGATCAAAATTTGTCTTGGCCACCTTTACAAAAAGATGTCAATAATAGGTAGTTAGAATATACCTGTAGACATATAGGAGGCAATAAATCCACCTCAAAACATATTTTATTTGGTATACTATAGTAACAAGCATCGTATGTGAAGATAAGAATGAATTTATTTAGTAGCGGTGTCATGTTGCAGCTCTGAGGAGGAGCTTGGCATGGCAGTATTCTGCGCTTGGGTGAGGCGCTCGAGCTTTGTACTGAGATCGGTCTTCTCTTTCTCGAGCCTGGCGTTCTCGCAGCACATGTCACTGCAGCCCCTCATTGCGCGGTTCAGCTCATCGAGGAGGCGGCGGTTGGCGCCGCGGAGGTGGACAACCTGCGCCCACAGCTCGGTGAGCTGCCGCTGCTTGCGCATGCGTGACCTCCTGGCGGACTCCCGGTTGGAGACCATCCTCCGCCGCCTCCGCTCAGCCTCTGCCATTGCCGTGCGTCCGCCACCGTAGGCATCATCGGTACTGCCGGAGCCTGCTGGACTGTTGCCGGCAGCGACAGCCGCTGGTGCTTCATGGAAAGCTTGTTCAAAGGTTGAAGGCGAGAGGTGGTGGAACAACGGAGTGGGCGGCATGGCGATCATGTTGCTGTGGTAGTGAGCGTGGAATGCCTGGTCCGGATTTGAGAGGTAGTGAAGGCTAGCCACTCCTCCATGGGAATGGTGCTGGTGCTGCTGCAACATGTGTGCTTCACTCGTTTATTTGCTCAGTGGAGACTGCTGCAGACCTTCGAGGATGAGGTCGAGCTGGGATCTCGATGTGGCTGGCTTCTTGGTGGGTTTTGCTCTAGGTGAGCGGAGGGGGGACTTGGTTGGTGAAGGCCTTTTATAGCGTACCAAAGGTATCGCTTGCCCCCTAGCCTTGCCCAACTGGAGAGAGAAGCCACCTTATCTCGCCTCCTCCTTTTTTTATTTTGGTAGAATTTGGTAGCTTTAGTTTTATCGATTTGGTACATGACCATGAAGAGCGACCTTCGCCTTTCATGCTCAACAATATCCAAACAACATGCCAGTTAACCTTCTAGACCTCTAGCTCTGCCCTACTTTTCAAAGAGAGAACATTGGCCTTTTCTTTTACCCTCTTGCGTGCATCCATGACTTGACTTGCGTGAGTAGTCTTGTCTAATGGTAAAATTTATTCTAGATAGCGTTCATGCATGCCAAACTTTCACTTGTAATGTATTCTCCATTCCCCAAGATGCCCGGCCTTTGGCCTATGTTATTAACAAATTACTCCCTCCCTCCCTTTTTATTTGTCGTCGTTGGTGCGTATGTTGTAAGTTTGATTTGATTTATATAAAATACGTGCAATATTTGTATCTCCAAATAAATTTATTAAAAAACTAGATTCAAAGATCTTTTCAATGACATTAATTATGTACTATAAATATTAATATTTTAATATACATTTAATTTTAAGTTGTTTCTTTGAAGCGCAAAAAAGACAAATATTTAAGGACGGAGAGAGTACTTTTATTACTGTTATAAATTCTTTACCTAGTTGTAAGAGTTAGTTGCATGAACCTGCTGGATGTATGGATAGATGTGTAGCTTTACCTACTGAGAGCCACTGTAGGAATAAACAGGTTGAGATTAATTGTTAGGCCACTAGCTAGATTATGAAGCAGATCGTCTATGCGTGTCGTTTATAGTTTTTATTACACCTGCTTGTATGTATGCACCGTGCAAGTCCGACACCCAAGAGTTTGATCACGAGAACTGCAAGTGCTTGTGAGCCTTTGATAAGTAACAGCTTTATATCAGTACCATAGGAGTTCGACAGCTAAGAGGATGGATGGATTGGTACCTCGTTGTTCCTTTTGCACTACTGTAGCGCTTTACTCTGGATAATAATTGTAGTTTCTTTTCTTTAGCAATTTGGATGCTGGTATTGTAGTAATTAATCTAAGATATCATATTATGGCTTTTCAGGATAATTGAACATTGCTGGATGCACATGTAATAAGCTGAGGATATGAGCCATAAAATTTCAGTTTTTGGTGGTGCGGTAACAGGTAACCACGTAGGGTTGATCCCTTTTCTCTTGGCTTGGCTTGGCTTGTGACCTTTCTTTCAGCTTTCTGACTAAGACATTGTTCATCATCCATAAGTGGTACAATTTGCAAAAGCAACTGCAAATTGACAATTCCAACCATAAATAAATAGGTGAACCAAGTACCATGTAGCCAAAGCAGAGTTTGAGGTGCGCCAAACATTCCTTTATTCTGATCCTCATCCTTCTTCTTCTTCTTCTTCTTCTTCTTTTTTACAAAAGAAAATAGAAGCAAGCCCCCCCTACAAATCTTTATCTGACAACAATATAGGATCAATTGAAACTGTAGGGCAAACCTTTATCAACAAGAGGATTGTAGAAAAATAAATATAACAAAATCATATGTTTGAAAGACAAGGAATATGATGGGGGCAATTGCGTTCTTACTCCTACTCTCGAGTTCACTTGTGATTCTGTCCTCATTTTCCCCAAGTTTATGATTTTGCCTCCACCGTTTCAGACTGAAGCTACTGTTTGCTCCTGGTTTTGTTGAATTAGCTGGAGTCAGATGAGATATACTTGCGAACAGTTTGGGGATTCTTGTGCAGGTTCTGGAAGGAGTCACTCCATCCATCTGTAAGTTTGCTCCCAGTAGTTTATACCATGCACAGGATGTGTATGTAAAAAAGAAAAGTTGAAATGAAAGAGGAGGAAAAATTTACAGAAGAAACAGAAACAAGTCGAATGACCGGGGGAGGGGGGGTTTGGAGAAGAAAGGTTCTCGGATGGACATTATTTGTTGATATGCATGCATCGGCATCTTGGAGAGCTGGAATACTGTTGCATTATTCGCGGCAGCAGCGGATCCGCAGCTGACGCCATCGGATGCATGCTTTTGCAAAAGCAGGGAGACGGACGCGGAAATATTTGGGCGATTTAAACACCTCGGCGCAGCGACCAGCGAGCGACAGGTTGGGTTGGCGATTGAGACGGATGCTTGGGCGTCCGTTTCCTCGGCAGAGTGGCAGCAGTAATCACACACTTAATTGCAACCACCAAGAGCAAATTAAATCGTATAAAAAGCCGTTGCTATCCTGCTTTGCTTCTTGCCAATTGCGAAGCCCCTCTCGAACACGTCGTTTTCAAGCTTTTCTTTTACTATGTGTGTGTGTATACGATCATGTGGCTCACAGATCTAACTTTTGTGAACCGGAACAGTGACCGAATTTTTCTTGATGTGAGTATTTGGTGTGATCTGTGATGCTGTGGCAACGGAGCTAGAGGAGATGAAAGTCAAGAACCAAGGCAAGGGCCGGGCCAGTCCGCCAATGAATGTACCAAGGATCAAGATCTTTGGGCCAGTCGAACAGGCCAGTTTCCTTGACCCCTCCAACTCAAATCCATTTCTCATCATCCAAGTCATTTCTTAGGCAGTTTCAAGTATTGTCTGTCAGCAGCTCAACAGAAAAATCAGCGCAGGGCAGAGATATTTTGTTCCATTTCTCCTAGGGAATTGACACGGTATTGTTTCAATGGCGTCACGCTATCACTGAATAAATCTCACTTGATTCTTACGTGGGACACGGTCGAAAATACCTTCGTCGATGTTTCTGGCTTTGTGCTTGGCTCGAGGCTTGTCCCCTCGGATTATTCTCTAAGACCTCCATGCCAGATGAAATCCTTAGGATTGAAGTTGTGCATTGGAGTACTTGATTGACATTGATGCAACAAGGCGATGGTAGAATATGTGCTCCGAGTCACTAGGAGGAGGCAAGGACACCTGACCCGAATCAACCGTTCATGTTTTTGGCTTGCCAAATGTGGGCTCATTTATTGACTAGGCATTTCAGGGGAGCAGCCGCATGTTATGGGATTCTAGCTGTGTACTCCAAGAATTAGATGCAAATTTGCGGATAAAAAAGCTCACGTGATTAGACTCAGCAGGAAGTCACAGTCCGTGAAATGGAGATAGTTAGCATATATATGTTTGCATTTTAAATGTAGTGGAGTGAGAAAAGAAGGTGGTGGCCAGCCGGTAAGCACAATAACAAATGTATCACCTTCTGATTATGGAACAACTTCTTATTCCGGTGTTCACAAAACAATCTGGGGATTTGACAGAGTTCACTCCTGATTGTCTAGGTTAACGGTGAGAAGAAAAGGGAGTTGAGCTATAGCTAGCTATATGCCTAATATGTGCTTCTGGAGAGTTGAGATGGCACTTTCCAGTTTAGTGTGTTTGCAGGACGTAAAAGTGTGGCATTAATAAATTTGATTCCTTGGTAGAAAATTCCATTACCACTCTAATATTTTTTTGTCACCTCTTGCTACGTTCCAAGAACATAAAAATTGAAGAATTTAATTTGTTATCTCTTGGTAGAAAATCACAATGACGAATTATGAAGCAGTTCATTCATTTGCATACGAGAAATTTAAGTTGAGGATCATTATGTTTCTCGAATCTTATTTATTTGTTCTTGGCAATATTTAAAAAAAATGGATTTATAATATCGAAAAAATTGGTTGATGTATCATACGCCTTGCTTTGAGGAAGCGCAATCACATACCATCTCCTTCGGAGCAAAGCTAGATATGATGGAAACAAAGAAAAAGTGAACTCATCAGCTCAAAATGATAGGTTGGGACTCGAGATTCCATTTGTGGTGCATCACGCGCTATTGTATGGTTCATTTAGCTACCTTGCCTGCGTGTTAGGGCCACATTATTGAAAAATCTTGTATGATAAGTTCTGCTTTCCATTTCTCCAAAGAAAGCTGCTACTTTGGTTTCCCTCTCTTTGAAAAGAAAATTGTTCAGTTTTTGGAAAAGAAAAGAATGGTTTTCTGTTCATGAGAATGAAGTTTGCTGTTCAACTGACAACATAAAGTTCCAATAATGAATGTCTTTTTGTAATTGCTGTTAGCTATATTAATTCACAAAAATTTAAGCAAGCTTAATGTGCACCTCAGTGTTACTAAAGGCCTCAACGGTGTATCATTATAAGAACACACCAAAAAAAGATAAATCCTACAAATTCACAAAATAATTAGAAACATATTGACTTTAATTCAATTGACTTTAATCATAATCGCCGGCTATAGCCATTGGATCTAGACTATTTTTTTAAAAAAAAAATAAACTTATGCTTTATGGAAAAAAAGAGTAACCCTCTAAATTTGCATATGAGTTACCCAGCTCTACCACTATTATGAAAGATAATTTAAAAAAAAACTCTTAAAAATTTGTAGAAAAATATCCATAATTATTATTATGAAAGATAATGCAATAACCCCTAAATTTGCATCTAAATTACTCATGCATGTCATTATCAAATATATTCTAAATAACAACTTTAATTCTATCCAAATTATGCACCTATATAGTCATAAAATAGACATAAATACATCTCAAATCTTCTTATAAATACTAATATAAACTGCTATAGAAAAATAATTCAATAGGCATAAATTATACAATGTATACTTCTAAATTACACACTTATACTATTGTTAAATAAAATAAACATAATTCTACATGCCACAATATAGATTAAGAAAACATGCATATGTTAGCACAAATATTTATTTTAATAGCTATCTGGTGTGGGAAAAAAAAATCCTTGACAAACCACTTATCATGACACTAACAATTCATTTAAATTTTATTAATGCTCAATGACAATAATTTTTGTAAGCTGTATTCTAGGCTGTGGGTGCACAGATTGATGAACTTGTCGACTCGGTCGGCGAGTCGCCCGAGAATAAGCGGAGTGGCTGAATATTTTATTATTATTTAGCTTTATTATTATAATTATTAGATTAAATTAAAGTGAGTAAGAAAAAGACTAATGGGCTGGCCCGTTAGCAATTGTAAACCCCCATATAAATATGGGGGCAACTATCGTGAGACAATCAAGAAAGAAATAATTTAGGGTTTACCCTATCTCTCCCAGCTCAAGCCGCCGCCGCCGCCTGCACCCGCGCCGCCGGCCAGTCCTCCTTCCAGCGCCGCCGTGCGCCGCCCAGCCCAGCGCCGCCTCCTCGCGCCGCCCCTCGCGCCGTCGTCCACGCCTCGTTCATCGCTGATTTCAGCCACGTCACCTCTCTCGTTCTTCCTCTCGCGTTATTTGGAAAGCGGGTAGTGACAGAACTAGTATACAGATATGTAACAATTTAAATTGTTTACATATATGTTGTAATTGAACATTTCATTCAATGATTCTAACTATATAAGTTAGAAATGGATGGATAAAAGAAAATTACAGCGACACCATTGCGTGTGATGGTTCCTTTTGAACAATGGCATAACGCTATCACAAATCCAGTTTCCTAAACAATAGCCTCCATAACCACATATAGTCCTTTGTATAGTGATAGTGATCCGAGTTAGGAGCACATGAAACATATGCCTGCTCACGTGAATAGTTCCACGGCGGCTGGCTCCAACGACCCACTCACTCTCGTGCTGGTGCTATGGATCGAGTGTATAATAAACATCATGTGCAATTAGGATCGATTTCAGATGCATGAACACAAGCTCCCCTTTTTGCTGAATTCTATGTACAGCCCACATGTGCGTGGATATAGTTTTCATGGACGCATGCGAGACCAAACAACAGTTTTCTTGATTACATATGCATGCAATGGCGGCTGAACTGTTTATGACCAGGGTTCAAGAAAGCACTTGTTTTCAGTGAGCACATGCCTCTGTTTGCTTCACGCCCCGGCAGGCAAGACTCCTGGCACACAGGCGTGGAGAATCAAACGTCTGGGAGCGTCTCCGGTGCCAGGCGGCTCTGTTTGGTGATAAAGCAAACATGCCCATAGCAGGGATTAAGCACAAGTAAGATCCAGATGAAAAGCCACATGATCGATCTGTGACCTAAAACCTGCAATATGGAGAAGAAAGTGAGCAGGATGGGCAGTCAAATCACAGGGTATTGGGGAATAAAAGTGGTAGGCTGAGTTCACAGAGGAGATATGCAAGTCATCACAAGATGGGACACCACCAGCATTGGACACAAGTTGCAACCAACGGCAGTATGTGTTGTTACAGTTTCAACGCTTCCAGTTTCCTATTAGTAGATATATATATTTTCTCTCAAAAATATCTAAAGATATCTAGCGAGATCCAGGATAGATTTTTCCTAATAAAAACAGAAAGAAAAGTGAAGAAGATGATGACCAATCAAATCACACCAGTGTGAGTTTTTCTTGCGCAATATTTTTGTGTTGTTAAAGAAATCCTATAAAACTTCTTGTGTTATGATGGATTAAGAGGTCATAAAAAATATTGAAGGCCGGACCAAACTTCTCAACCTTCAAGTTGCACGTCGATCCAATTTCAACTTTAGACTACAACTCAACTTCTAAAACTAGACAAATTTAGTCCTCTAGCTGGTTTCATAGGTGGCTTTTCTATTTTTTTAAAAATGGTTTCTTATCCAAAAAAGAATCTGGTATCAATAGGTTTGTAAAATTTTGAGCTTTCCTTTTATGATCTATATATAGTTATTCAGAACTAATCTATGATCCTGTTGTATTGCTTGCAGTCGTGCTCATTACTCATTTAACTTAAATAAGATTCAAATGACTCTAAAAATGCACAAACAGATAGATAATTTTTTTAGGAGAAAACTAGAATTTGTCCGAATTTGGTAGTTGGAGGATGTTTTATAGTATATTTAGGGCTCCCTTGTGGTAGAAGTAGAACCTGTTATGAGCGCTCACATTTTCTTGGATTTATTCCGGGATTTACCGGTGTTATGCTTTAAGTGGTAAACGGCGTTCCGTCAACGACGAGACACCTGTGGTGGCTTCGGGAATCTCTAGATTTGGTTGTTCAGTCCTTCGGAGGTGCTCATAAGGATAGAGTTTACGTGCATGTGTTCATAGGGTGAGTGTACGTGCGTGTGTGGACGTGTGCGTTGTGTAATTCTCAAAAAATTGAACCAACTCGGAGGTTCAAAACTACAATTTATCCCAAATTTAATGTTGTCTAGGAAAAAATAAGACTTTCCTAACCCTTGTTAGGTGCATCGCCTGACCTAGGCATAAGGTAGTTCAATGTAACGGTGGATAATAATTTTCCTATAACCCCAATGGATATTTTGGTCATTAATCTGCTCCATAAAAATTTTCATAACTCTGCTCCAAGTTTTTTTTTCTCGATCGGGCCATTCACCCGTATTTCATTAAGAGGAGGAAAACCAAATCCAAATACAAACATAGTCCTAGATGCCAGTGGACATCAAAGACAAAATAAAAGCAAAAAAGCAAAAACAAACAGCCTAACTAACGAAGTCAACTAAAGCGATTACATGATGAACATGTTAAGCGACCGGACCGGAGGACCAACAAGGACACAATCAAACGATGCGCCGTTTCTGCCCCGTAGAAGGAAGGCCTCCATGGCCTCCCTGTTCTCCTCAGCAAGAGGCCCTGTGAAGGCAACCTGCAACTCATCAAAGGAGACCGCGTCTTCATGTTCGGCCTCGACATCGATCCCGATTTTCTTGAGCAAGACCCTCCTAGCCCGAGCCTCCGGGTTTGGGGTGTGCGTACCCGCTCTTTTGCGGCAAGCCGCGGCGCTTACGCCCGGCATTAGCGCAGAACCAGGGCGCGGGCGCGCGTCTTCCTCGGGACCGGTGTGGAAAGTATTGATGGCTCAAGCGGCCTCTTGAAGGAGGCCACGAACTCGCCAACCGACATCGGCTCGAAGAAGCGGGTGCCATCATCGTCGCCACGATCTGCGGGGGCCGGAAAGATCGTACCCGGAAGTCGATACCCCGCACGAGTCTCGGCGCAAGCTCGAAGTGCTCCTCAACCGGTGGCGGCGGGGCGTGGCGCGGCGTTCCCGGCCGCGGCGCCCAACACGACGCTGACTAGTGGATTGGCGAACTCGGCCTCAACCAAGTACGCCCACCCGGTCGTCGCCCCGTAGCGTAGCTGGTGGAGGGGCATCCACGGCCGCGACGACCACCATAGGCGCGGAAGCCGCCACCACCTCATCCAACATGGGATCGAAGACTCTCGCCTGCAACGCCGGGCGGCATAGCCCGACCGGTCGGGCTCGGTACAACACCGAGTTTCCGACCGCTCGACTTCGGGAGGTTGTCCAGCGGCGTCGTGCCCGACCAACGACGGATTTGGGCCCCGCAACATGACGTCGCCTTGAGTTGGCCATCCCCGCTACCGGATGCCGCACCTCGCGAGTGAGCGGTGCCGGATGCCGCGCGAAGGCATGCTCGGCGGCGTGGGTGCCTTCTTGAATTCGGCGGGGGACACGCACGCCCTCGCCCGATGGCGGAGCACCGACAACGGAGGCAGCGTGAAGCGAGCGGCATCGGGTGGCAAGGTGGCCTCGTGTGGCGATTGAAACAACGCCCCAGCTCCGGCGGCACCGGGCGGTTGCGTCTTTTGTGTTGCCGCCGGGCAGCATCGGTGGCGATGGCCTGGGACGGCCTGGAACCCGTCGGCATCGACGATAGGCCCCCCGTTGCCTGGCGGCACACGTCGACCATCGGCCTACGCCTGGGCGTTGATGCCTGAGTGCCCGCGATTTGCCGCGGACCAAGGCGACGGTGTGCGGGCAAACGCCGCGAGTGGTGGCGAGTCGTCGCCTTCCTCGGTTCTTCGTCGCCCGACGCCGACGGTGGCGACGCCGCGACGAACGCTTCCGACCTGCGCGCACCTGGCTGAGCATCCTCCACGGTGGCCGCATCGGGCGGCGTACAGCCTCCGCCCGCCGTAGCGGCGTGGCGGAGAGCCCCGGGCGAGCCACGTCAAGATACGACGGGAACGCGACGATGGGGGCTGATTTTGCCGTCGGGCAGTCCACGCTGGGTCGGCGTCCGCCCGGCGTGTTGCTTTTGAGCGCCCCATCGAGCCGGCACCGGGTGGAAGGGGGCGCATGGGGGAGAGCGGCTCCGCGCCCGACCGCAGCGGCGGCAGGGTGAGGTAGAGCTGGGCGCAGGGAACGGAGTCGCCGCCGCCATCAACGCCCTCCTCTTCATCGCCGACATCCTCGGTGGCGACCTCGTCCCTCGTCCCTCGCCTAGGGACTTAGGGTGGTCGGCGATCCGTGGCGGAGAGGGTGGTGGCACCCGTCCCATCCGCCAAAGATCTTCGCATCGACGGGTGTGGCGCGAGAAGAGCCGGCCGCCGAGCCACGTGGGGCGCGAGTAGGTGCGGACAGCACCGGCTCATGTATCGGCGGTGGCGGCCGCTCGAGGGACGGTGGCGCAGGAGATAGCTGGCCACGGGAGATAGGAGCGGCACCTTCCGGGAGGGCTCGGAGGTGGCCGCCGGCGGCCCGGCCGACGGCGGGCGGGCCGGGTTGAGTGGGGGGCTCGAGGGGAGGCGTGCTCGCCGCGGGACGCCGAACTCCTCCGAGAACACCATGGATGGCTAGATCAGGCCTCGGGGAGTGCGGATCCAGGGAGGGGAAGGGGAGGGAAGGGTCTTTGGGAAGGAGATCGGCGGGGGGGCGGGAGGCGGCGCCGTCGCCATGGGGGGGGGCCGAACGGTCGGGAGGGTCCTCGTCCATCCGTTCTTGATGGATGTGTCACTCTGCTCCAAGTTAGTGGAAGGTGAATATGGTTAGTGTCAATTGTCCACAATGTCTTTTTCTCCATATAATAACACGCCAAATTGTACTATTGTTGGTTTCACTTTCCCATTGTAAAAGCCACGTTCATTTCCATAATCAAAAAAAAAAGAGAGACGCCCCACAAACTTTCACAAGAAATTCACGAAATAGCGAATTAGGTACTCCTTCCGTTCAAAAAAAAAAAAATATCATTTTAGGTTTTTAAACTTCATGTTTGACCATCCGTCTTATTAAAAAAGTTTCATAAATATTTTTAATTTTATTATAACTTATTTATTATTAGAGATACTTTAATGTTGATTTATCTATTTTATAATTTACACAAAATTTTTAAATAAGACAAAACGGTTAAAGACGATAGAGAGAAAAACGACACTTTTTGTATATTCGTTACCTAAAACGAGCAACCCCTGCGACACAAATACTAGAGACAGCACACGGACCGAGAGAAGTAAAGGATCGTAAAATGGCACCCGAGGTCCAATCCAGCCCGTCGCGTCCGATCGATCGACCACGTCTGACCGACCGACCGCGAGTGCTGCGGACGGGTGCACCTGCCTGGGACGTGACGGGCGCACGCACGCACGCCCAGCTCGTACTAGTACGCCGAGCGAGCCTGGATTTGCCATCGCGCCGAGGGCGGCAAATCGATGCCGGCCACGGACGAGCACCGGCCACCTGCGCGCGCGGCGTCCGCCAACCGCGGCGCGAAACGTCGCCCACCCCCACCCCGGGGGCCGGCCGATGGCGACGCGGGCCGTCGCGTCCTGCGCCTCGCTTGTTTCGTTTCGACGAATCGGCGATCGAGCCGACCGGAGCGGAGGGCAGCATCGATCGATCAGGCCGTGGCAACCGGCCGGCGGTCGCCTTTTGCTTCTCGTCGCGCGCGCGTGCACGGAGGGAGGTCGACGTCGACCCACTGATGGATGCGATGCGGATGCATGTGGATCGAGGGGGCTCTCCGTGTCTGCTAGCGTGTCGCTCCGATCCACCATGCAGAAAAAAGGATAATAATTTGGCGTACGGGCACCAAAGTTTCGGCTCTCCGATTCGTTGTTTTTGATTGATGCACTTGGCGTGGACGATCGGCGGAACAAGCAGTGTTCCGTAGTTCGTACGGATGTAATATGAACGCAGTGGCGTAGCATGAAACCAAATCCAAATCCTATATTTTATCATATTATTTTTCCGTGGATATTAGAACCAGACCTGGATATATTGATATATATTTGTCCCGTATACCAGACCTGGAAATATCCAGCTTGTTTTCATCCCTCGGAGTCTAAATCCATGCTTCATCATTTCTCCCGTTGTGCTAGAGAAAATCAATACTATGTAACAAATATTCCGTGTCTACATGATATATATATATACTTGTACAGGCTTACATATATTAGTACAATAAAATTGTAGTAATCTAAGGCATAGATCGTTTCATGCAAATTAGTACAGGGTCTTGTAGCCTCGTCGTAGGTGCATACCTACACGCATGTGTTTTGCAAGCCATGATTCTAGGGTGGGTATTCCAAGAACAGCAAACTTTCTCTAAAATACTACTCTACTAAAGAGCGCTAGTTAAACTAGACATTTCCCTGGTGATATATATCTAGCATATATATATTACATAGTTTTATAGATCGGAATGAAAGGGGAATATGTTTCACCATGCGCATACTCATGTGCAAGTTGTATTTCATCGTTAGCCTTTTCTCTAGAAGTTGCGCACTTGCGTGCGCATAAACATCTCTTTCTTGGCATAAAGAAGCAAAACTCTACTCACATCTCCCTAATTAAGTAGACTGTTCCGGAGTTTAGTTGCGCCGAGTATTATATTCACCCCCATTCAACTCCCCTCTCATTGGGCTGATGTGGATAAGCCCTAATATCTCTTTCCCTCTCGCGCACTCAGACGTCTCTCAATTGCTGCACCTAATAATTAATTAAGCAATAAACAATGCAAAGACATGCCTAATGGAATCTTCTTTCAATCTTTTCTATGGAAGATCGTTGTCAAAAAAAAAAAAAAAAAAAAAAAAAAATTGACCCAAGGGGAAGACATTGTTTTCAACACAATACATCTTTGCACTTGCACACTAGCTAGCTAGCTATATGTATTTAGAAAGAAATTTACCAAGATAACGACATAGATAGACATGATCCAGAAAGCTATTACCAACATATTGGTTGCTTCTGCTGAGAGAAATGCTGACAGTGTGGAATGTTACACAGGGGTGGTAGATTGGTTGCTGCCACGGAAAAAGGAGTCTCCCAGCGTCAACAAAGCCTTGACGCCTAACAACGGCACGAATCAAAGTTGGGTCGTCACTCGTCACCCGAGAGCTGAGAGGGTGATGCAAACAAACTTTGGCACGCATGTTAAAGTCTGCTTACGCATCTACTTTTAATTAATTACTAGGGGTGTTGACGCACTAGCAACAATGTGGATGACGAGGATAATATACTACCAAGGCCATTAAGGCAGTGATGTGAAGCTTCTATATTGATTGCCTGCCGCAACGTAACGTCCAGACCAGAATATATGCCGTACGTTGTCCTAAGACGTGTGCAACCAAACTCGGTCTCTTTGTTGGATGATCATCTGCCCTCTTCAGTAATCTCATTACTTACGAAGCTCTCTAATAGAGTGCTTTATGAGATAAGTAGTATTATGTGTAGTAGCTACGAGAATGCATGGCATTGACAGAGATTCATCGAAAGACATCTAATAATCTTTTTTTTTTTTTTTTTTGCGAGGAAAAACATCTAATAATCGTTTTTTCCTTGTTGTCAAATGTAAAAGTGTTCATGCATTCGTTCGATGTCCTAGACGTGACAAGTGCGTGTTGTGAGTGTCGGCGTTGTACCGTGTAATTTTTTTAAAAAAATCAGCTGGAGGCAGCAGTGCAGCACTATATGGTACTAATAATACTAATACTATCAAAGAGAAATAAAGAGGGCCCGGCCGGGCACGGGGCACCAACCCAACTAAGCAACTACACGAGATGCATGATCTCTCTCTGTAATGGTGATTAGAAGAAGCGCCGCGTCGCCATCCCCATATATGGCACTCGCTGTCAAGCTGACGCGGGGGTACTTTGCAGTCTGCACTCCGCCGCGTGACGCCGGCGCACGACGCTTTCAGGTGTCGCGCAACGAGGCGCCTCTTATTCCGCCCGCCTTTTTCGTCGCGTGGGCTTCGATTAGTTTTAATTTCTCCCCAAATTCTGGCCTCCGCGAGCGCGAGGGCTACGCCCATTAATTTACGTTTGCGCGCGACATGCCCTGATCTGATCTGCCTGAGTGCCGTGGAGAATGTCTAGTGTCAAACGCAGGTGCACGACGAGAAAGCAGACACGCACATGGATGTTCAAAAGCTGTGAGAAACTGGGGGAGAAAAAGGTGATCAGTTCACGGCTTAATTAAGCTTGGTCATTAGCGCAAAAATATTCAGTCGTGGTTGCGCGCTTGTGATGGATAAGCTAGCTAGCGCATTGTTTCTGCTACTAGCTTAATTAGTGGCCAACTATGGTGTCGTCTCTGCATGCTTTGCCGTCCTAGGCTAAACTCCTACCGAGAAGCACGTGTCTAAGTAAATCATGTGACGGCTGGGCTCCCATCAGGAATGTGTAACGCTCATACATAAATGCATTTGCGCGTACGCCACCGTAAAAATGAGTACGTGTATAGTTGGAAGAGAGAAGAAAGAAGAGGGATGGACTATAAGTTTTACCACCAGTTTATACACAAGACCAAAAAAAACTTTGCAGGGAGAAACATATATAAGTGAGAAATAACGAGCTATATATATGTGAGTTAACTATTATACTAGTGGACTAAAAGTAATTATATTATTAGCCTTGCTCTAAGCACGTGATGATATATAGTTGTAGAGGTCTAGAAGAGTATGATCGAGCTACAAGATTAATGATACAATGTAGTCGTAGTAAGCTAATAGCATAACACTACTCTGTTGGGTTGTATCTCGGAGCTCCTACAGTAAGTTTAAAGCTAAATTTAGAATCAATCCTGAATAATATTTTATAATGAAGTGATTCTCTAAAATACGAAGATAATACAATTTTATAATGAAGTTATTCTCTAAAATACGAAGATAAAAGTAAAAAAAAAAAAATAGGTGTTTGTTCACTTCTCACGTGAAACCATCTTTAACTGCAACTGCTCATAAACGATGTATAACTATCTTATCGAATCAATAAAGTTTGCCTGATTACTTCAAATTAGAGAAACGCTCCTGACCTACGCATTCTCTCTGAGGTCCGTCCGACCCGACCCATTCCGTTTTCTCTCTGTACCACTCAAGCAAGATTTGGGCCTCAAGAAATTTACATGGGCCTGAACGTCCAGACCCACTTCCGCATCATCCAGTGCGCGAGCGGGACGAACGGTACCTACGTGGGCCACGTCGCGGCGGGGCACGGCCACGGCGCCCTCCTCGTCCCGTGCCGTGCGCTCCCTTGCCGGCCAGGCGCGGCGCGCGCCGTGTTCTCCCGCTCCACGCACGCGCTCTGCTGCCAGAGCAATGCCGGCCCCTACCGTGCCCTTCTTCCTCACCTCCACCACGCTCGCCACCACCGCGAAGAAGCCGCAAGCGCAACCGCCGCCGCCGTCATGCGACGCGCAAGTCCAGGGCACCGCCGCCGCTTCCCAGGCCTCGGAGGCGGCGTCTGCCTCGTACGCCGCCGCGCGCATGCGGCTCAACCCGCACCTCGCTCTCCGCCTGTTCGACCACCTGCTCCGCTCGGGCGCCGACCCGGACGCCGCGGCGTACGAGCTCGCCTTCGCGTCCTGCGCGCGCGGGAGGGACCGTGCCACGGCCGCGCAGCTCCACGCCCACGCCGCCAAGCGCGGGCTCGTCGCCTCGCACCGCCGCGTGCGCAGCAGGCTCGTCCACGCCTACGCCGTCTGCGGGATGCTCCCCCCACGCGCGCAGGGTGTTCGACGGCGGGACCGACAACGACATGGTCGCCTGGAACTGCCTGCTGCGCGGGTACGCGCGGGAGGGTGGGGACGCCGACGTGCTCCGCGATTTCTTTGCCAGGATGCCGTCCCGGGACAGCGTCTCGTGGAACACAGTCCTTTCATGGTGCGTCGTGAATGGGGAGTACGACGAGGCAATCGCAGTGTTCCGGGAGATGCTCACGAGCCAGGAGTGCCAGCCTGATAGGGTGACATTAGTGAGCGTTGTCTCTGCAATCGCATACTTGGGGGGGCACTTGCACATGGTCTCTGGGCCCATGCATATGTCTTGAGGAAAGGTGTCGAAGTCGAGGAGAAACTGAGCTCAGCTTTGATAAACATGTACTCAAAGTGCGGCTTCATTGAGGGTGCAGTTTATGTGTTTGACAATGTCCGAGGAAAGAGGAGCTTGGATACTTGGAATGCAATGTTAGCTGGTTTTACAGCGAATGGCTGCAGTGAGAGAGCTCTGGAGCTCTTCACCAGGATCGAGTCAACAGGGCTGATGCCTAATAAGATTACTTTTAACTGTGTGCTGAATGCTTGTAGCCACGGGGGTTAGTTGAGGAAGGTATGAGGTGTTTTCAGAGAATGTCTAGAGTTTATGGTATTGAGCCCGACATTGCACATTATGGTTGCATGGTGGATCTGTTCTGCCGTGCAGGGATGTTTGAGAAAGCTGAGGAGATCATTCAGATAATGCCCATGGAGCCAGATGCTTCCATGTTGAAGGCCCCATTGGGTGCTTGCAGAACTCATAAGAACTTAGAGTTGGGAAAGAAGGTTGGCCATAGGCTTATTGAGGCTGCCCCAAATGATCACGCGGGGTATGTGTTGTTATCCAACATATATGCACTAGATGGTAACTGGGGAGGAGTGCATAAAGTGAGAAAGCTTATGTTGGGTCGTGGCATGCTGAAGGTCCTGGGGGAGCAGTTCAGTGGAAGTTAATGGTGTAATTCATGAGTTCATATCTGGAGATAAAAGCCACTCGAGGAAGAGGGATATATATAAGATGCTAGATGAGATTTGCCAACAGCTTAAAATTGCAGGATATACTCCTGAGACTTCACAAGTGCTCCTAGATATTGACGATGAAGATGTGAAAGAGAGCTCACTTGCTCTACATAGTGAGAAGCTTGCAATAGCCTTTGCACTGATCAGCACTGCTCCAGGCACACCTATTAGGGTAGTAAATAACCTCCGGATCTGTGGAGATTGTCATAATGCCATAAAACTTCTAAGCAAGATTTATGGGAGGTGCATAATTGTTAGGGATGCAAATCGATTTCATCATTTCAGAAAAGGGTCTTGTTCTTGCGGAGACTACTGGTAATATTTTGATAACAATGATGTTCCCTTCGTTTTTTTTCTTTTTACTTATAGTACACTAAATGTATATTATATGAGACAACTGTTGGCAATGGTTATTATTGTCCAGAGGAATTCTTAATGTGACATGAAGCTCTTGACTTTATTGCATGTCTATTGAATACTATGGCACCCTTGAACCAACATCCAACAACATGATTGACATCTCTTGTGTCTCAGCAACTTGAAACCTAATTATTGTCCTTTTTCAGTCAGCATGATTCAAAACTGAACATGAACCTGAGATGTATGTCCTACGCAAAAGTGTCATTAATTTCAGATAAATCTAGCTTCTTTCATATGGTAGGGACTAGGAAACATCAATTACCTGACACAGACTTAATGCTATTTCCTAGTGTACTGACATTCAGTTGTGGGTGGTAACTTCACATAAACGTTTTTTATTTTTGAAAGAGAAATGGGTAGGAGAGGTGATAGGGCCAATTATGCCTATATAATTCCTTTTGGGGCATGGTACATTTTAGCTTCTGTTTGACAATGAGGCAACCTAGTTTGTGCATCTATATTTTCATTCAACCTATAAGCTTTTATGAAATTCTCTTCACACATAACATTCATCTACTGGTTGGTATATTTCTATTATCACATCATTAATAAGGACTTATATCTTGTTGCTGTACATTATCACCACTCGCTACCACTGCAATGTCTCTGTAGAAGAGGTTGCATAGCACTATCATGTTATTGAATATATGTCTAACTTTTTTAAAAAAAGGTCTGTATGGTCCAATGCGTTCAAAATATTTCTAGGTGCCTTCTTGGTTTATTTGCATGTTAGGCTTGGTCAAACTTTTTAAAATGGATGGATGTATAGATCACAATAAATGGTAGGAGAAAAGTGGGTTTAGCTGTCCCATGGCTACACCTTTCACATGCTTTGGAAAGGGCCCAATACATAGATTAGACTTGCTATTTTCTTTATCTTAACTGGGAAATTCGGAAAATGCTATATGTCTGAATGGTAATTACCTCCAGTACTGCTAGTTGAACATTTCACTTGCATGACTGTGTTGTTGATTTTCAAAGAGACATGATGCGTTCTGCACAAGAAATTATAGCAATTAATAAATTGATCAAAAGTAAAAACTGTTATTTGTGATAAGGACAAAGATCAGCAACATTGGGGAAGTAATCACTTCCACCGTGCTGTTGTTATTACTGCCTGGTGGATGAAGGGCTTTTGACAAGGTAGACAAAAGGACATGTCCGATGCAAATGCACGCTTATCAGGCATTTGCAAGCACAGATGCTTTCAAATTTGAACATATGTGCTTTTCTGTGCTGAATCATCAGGTAGGGAGGAAGGATGCACATATCCTCACATGTTTAATGTTTGCTGCTGCTTTAGGGATAGCACTGCAACCAGAGAGTCATAAATTTTGAATCTAATAACCCTGTTCCGTTCAAAACAAGATATTAGTAAACTAATTAGACAAGACCAAGCAAACTGTAGTTCTATGTGAACTATCATGGACAACAGCACTTGTTCAGTTGGATAACTTGCACTCTAGCTGTTCAATGCATTGAAAATTTGAAATAGACACCAGAAAAGAAAGGACTACTATATTAAGGGCTCAGATCTGGTACATTATGTCTGTGAACCTTTTTTTTCTTCACAGACAAGGCAACAAACACACGCACGCATACACAGATGTACACACACATAATTGTATATGATATACAGTAGAATTACCCTAGCACCATGCCAATCATTAACAGGTTGGCCTTGACAAAATAAGGGGCCTGCTGCCCTTATCAACTGTATTAGTTTATTTCCCTTCTTGGGGATAGTTCTTTAGTGTTCCCCAGATATGTATTTTGCAGTTTAATCTCTAGCTTACAGCTCTAATCACTACTCTAGGAGTATAATAAGACCATTAGCGTACGACATAATGCAAAATTAGGGTTTAGAATAATGAGTAATTTGGGGTCTCGGTTTGGATGATCATAACCCCCAAGGTTACACCTAACGTAGACCTTTACCAAAAATATACTCACTTGCATCTCGCGTGCAGCTGGCTTTGCCACGGACTGTGGTTTGTTTATGGTTTTCAGAAAGGTGTGGCATACACTTTCCTAAGCACAATTAGAGATCCTGTACCCTATCACATGGGTTCCGAATACTGAATTAGCACACGGTGTGTGTACTCGCAATGTTGAGATATTATGGGCTAGCTTGTTCTGCAATCGAATAATCCATGTTCAACTCTCATCATTCATTCTTGGTAATGATCTCATTAGGACTGCTTTTGCCTTCTGTGCTTATCGATGCATCTCTCTAGTAACTGTATGCACAACCTTTTGAAGCATGTACAAATTATGGTAGGCGTGGTGGATTTGGTCTGATCATTCTGTTTTACTTTGAAGAAGCTTAACCTGTCCCTCTCAAAAACCCTTTGTGTTCTCTGGATCTTTTATTTCTACTGTTTATGTTCTGATTCAAAAACCCCAAATCGTCTGCTGGGATGCTCTTCTGATGATTCTCAAGTTTTGAAGGTTAGCAATACAGTTTTGTTACAGCGAAGAAAAGGAACCTCATTGAAGCTGTCAAGCAGGAGGGCAGTCTGCACAGGGAGCAGGGTCTGCGAGATGAACGAATCCGATGTCGAAAATCTTATCTTGATATAACATGGGTTGTGTTTTTTTCACCTTTAGATACTTATACTAACCCGAAAGAGACGATTGCCAGCTAATCCCATGCAGGCATTGTTCCATTTGTTTACTTTGAGTGCTTTGGCTGTTATTTCTTGGAACTGTTTTGTTTGCAGGAATCCTCTGACCGAATAAGGAGCTTGTTGCCGACAGGTAAGGACCTAATCAAGTCCCATCCATATGAATATTATGTTTCCTTTCACTATTACATTTTTTTTTTTTGTCATGAAGAGTGGAAAAAAGAAAAGCAGAACATGATGTCTTCTCTTATTTCTTCAGCTATTGCTCTCAGTCTCATCTCCCTGTTGCCAGCAAAACTCTGAGCTGATATCATCCCGCATTATCCAGTTTCTGTCACAGGCGGGCGCACTCGATGTGACGCGAACGCCGCGAGAGAGCTAGCATATGGTACACATGAATATGCACGGCAATGATTGGGAAGGAAGACACAGATCTGCAGCAACCTTTCTGGCGAGCATAATGATGCGCGGGAAGATAATCTGGTGGATGGTCGGGTCCATTCTCCCATTCCACAATGACTGCATCTGCATGCACGAGCCGGGAGCCGATCCCACCCGGAGCAGAACGGGTGAGGTGAATGCGCGACGCCGAGGCCGGCCGCCGCTGCCGTGCTCGAGACCGGGCAAAAGAAGAGAAGCGCGGCATTGGCACGGCAATGTGTCGTGGCTGGCGAAGGCAACGCGCAGGGCTAGCCCCAACGGGGCATGCTACGGCCTTGTTCACGACGTGGACGAAGAAAGCAGGTTGGCTGGGTGTCCGTGGCCGTGGCCATGGCTAGGAATCTAAGCAAGACTTGTTATCCACGTAGCCGGCCTGTGGTCCGTCTTCCGGGGAGTTCCAAGTCGTATCCTTTGCAGTCCTTAGTTTACATTTCTCCCAAGATTCGGTTTTGGTTTGCTTTCCATGACCACTTTAGGAGCTTAGCTAGCGAGGGCGCCACTAATGGCAGGCAGCGGCCAGCGCTGGTGCTGAAAGAAAGGTAAAGCAGCAGGAGGTAAGCAGGCAGGGAATAACCAGTAACTTGCAGGCCACTTCTGGTAGTGACCATGGAGGTGATGGAGATTTATGAGGTCAGGTTCCTGATGCTTTTTTTTCTTTCTTTCTTGTGAGGAAACCCAAATTTAAATTTAAAAGCTTAAGGAGGGGGGCAAAAGCGTGTTTGGAGTGAATAAAAGTATTGCATGGGCGGGGGTGCTTTAAGTAATCTAAAGCTAGATTCGAGCTTGTGCGCGCCCCGAGGCTAACGAATAGTTTTAACTTGTTTATTTCCTGCAAAGAAAGATTGAGATTTAGGGGAATCTGAAACCGCATCTCTTTCAGCTGGCCAAAGCTCGCACTAACCTACCATAAGCTGCTCAAACCTGCCTTTGATTTTTTCTCACTCATACTCACTCCCCTGTTTCCGCTTCTAATTTGTAGCATAACCAATTGCCAGAGGGACTAGAAGAGTGGAGGAGGATGCATGAACGAAATGTGAAGGAAAGAAAGAAAGGGCCCCGGTGAAATGCATGAAAGTAGGCTTGCTTTGCCGTGGGGGTAAGTAGAGAGGTAATGCCTCGATCGGCACCCCCTGCTAATGTTGACCACCATTTTTCTTCAACAAAACTAATCATGCCGATCATGAAGGGCGTGTAAATAATTGGCCGTGCCGACCATTAAAAAACCCCAGCAGTCAAATAATGATTCGGGAGGCAGGGCAGGGCATAATTTACAGCCAGGCGCCTTGAGGAAAGCGAGCGGTTGCGCCCATAAACAATTGCCCGTGAGAGTTGGCACTGTCTGTCAGGGATGCCGGCATTGCCCATTGCACTTCAGTATTGCTGTGCTGTGAAGAACCTTACCTGATCGATCACCCACAGGCAGCCCCCTTCCTCTTTACGCTTGCTGTGTTTGTGATAGAGAGAGAGAGTAGTACTCGTAGGAATGAAGTAAGTAAACAAAAGCAAAGGTAAACAGCATGATTAAAGAGCTGTTAAGAAAGATAAAGTGAGAGAGACACTTAAAAATAAGGTCCATCAAGGTTAAACAACACAGGCCATGGTGGTGGTGATTAGGAGGAGTAAAGCGGCTGCCTGCAACTCCTGCAGCAGCTAATCTCACCATACACCATGCATGGTACCACTACTGGTGAAACTACAACAGCTACTGAACAACTGCTAGTAGACCTATAAATCTGACAAGCCTTTGCCTACAAGCCCCTCTCTCTCCCCCTCTCTCCCACGTATAGGTGTCTATGCTCTCCCCTCTTTCGTAGCTCTTCTTCCTATGCCCAGTCCTCGCCGGAACAGATAGCATCAGAATCTCCAGTGGCTGGCTAGCTGGGCATCTTTCCTTTTCCTGCCATAGGCCGTGACGAGAGCTTCTTGCTTGCGTGCTTGCTCCGGCTATCATATTGCTTGCCTATGAAGCTCTCTGGCTGGCCAATGGAGGAGCTTCTTCTTCTCCTCTAGCCTTTCTCGTCTCTGATTCGTCCATTGACCTTCGCTGAGCTCGGCCACTTCAGCGACTTCCTTTTCGCGTCTTGTGTCACTGCTGCTACAAGCAAGCAAGCCATGGACATGGACATGAACGAGAGCGGCGAGAAAGGGACGATGGAGGGTAACGCGTCCTCCGGCGGCGCTGGCGGCATCCCGGTGGAGTGGCAGACCCAATTCAGCGCCGCCGCCTTCTCGTGCGCGCCGCCGGTTCCCATGATGGACTCCGCCTTCGCGTCCGCCGGCCTGTGGGCGGCGTCCACCTCCCAGGCCATGGCGCTCTCCGACGTCGGCGCCATGTCGGCCGCGCGGGGCGCTGGCGGCTTCTTGGCGCCGGTCCCCGGTTTCCTCCCGCAGGGCCTCGGCCATTTCCCCGTGGACTCCGGCTTCATCGAGCGCGCCGCGCGGGCGTCCTGCTTCGGCGGCGGGGTGATGGCCGCTACCGCTGGCTACGGCGCAGCAGCTGATCATCAGACGACCATGAACAACGCGTTCAGTGGCTCCTCGGAGGCGCTGTTGGACCACCAGAGGAAGGACGGCAACGACAAGGGCGAGCCGGAGCTCGGACGGAACGGCCACGACGGGGTACTGAGCTCGGAGGCTGCTGGTGGGGACTGCTCCTCCAAGGGGACGTCGGACTCCAAGAAGAGGAGAAGGCCTAACGAGGTGAGCGCTCTTCTTCTTGCTTGCTGCTTATTGTGTCTGTCTGCATCTTTTCCACTATCGTTTCAAAAACCCGTCGATGATCGATCTAGCTAAGTTAAAATGGATGGGTACGTGTTCTTGTATGATGAAAGGTGATGGGAGGCGATCAGGTTCAGTCGGCCAACCTGCCCGCCGACTCAGCGAACGAGAGCGTGCACAGCAAGGACAAAGGCGAGGAGAGCAGCCCGGCAACAACCACCGGACCCGGCAAGTCGAAAGGGAAGGGAGCGAAAGAGACCTCCGAGTCTCAGAAGGAAGACTACATTCATGTCCGAGCTCGGCGAGGACAGGCAACCAACAGCCACAGCCTAGCAGAAAGGGTACGGATTTGATCAACGGGTGGCACCCCAATGTTTACCGTTTGCTGTGGAAGCTTGGATCGCTCTGAAATTGACATGACTGGTCCTGAAAACTCTGGTTGTTGCATCTTTTCTGCAGTTGAGGAGGGAGAAGATTAGCGAGAGGATGAAGCTTCTGCAGGACCTTGTTCCTGGCTGCAGCAAAGTAGGTCTATCTAGCACAAAAGAGAGAGAGAAAAAAAAAGGAACTTGATTGTTCTTATGTTGATTTTCATTACAAATGAACATCTTTTTCCCTTGAAATCCAGGTCACCGGGAAGGCAGTAATGCTTGACGAGATCATCAACTATGTTCAGTCCCTGCAAAGACAAGTTGAGGTACTAACAAACATCCCCCCAATGCACACTCTATGTTAAAATATGCACAACTTTGTCTGAATCAAGGCTTAGCTACGAACCAAGTTATCATTTGGAAGAGAGGAAAAGTAGACTATCGCTAGATACGGAGACCTGAGTATGAATACAATTTTCTACAACCTTCATTACATAGTGATGGCAAGCATCAAAATATTGAATTGATCTTGCAGTTCTTATCGATGAAGCTTGCAACAGTGAACCCAAGGCTTGACCTCAATATCGAAGGGCTTCTATCGAAAGACGTACGATGCTTCTTGCAATCACATTCTTTTTGTTCATTAGTTACTATACATATAATAATCTAACAAAGCCATTCTTATCATCAGCTTCTTCGCTTCCCTGGTGTTCCTTCGTCTTCCCTTGGATTTTCCCCGGAAATGATGCACCCACAACTACAGCTGTCGCAACCAGGCCTAATTCAGGGGGGCGCTGCTGGCATGGCCAATCCGGATGTATTCAGGAGAATCATGCAGGCTCAATTGAATGCAAAAGACGGGTCCCAGGTTAGCATCTAGTATTCAGTATAAATTTTTTTTGATGAAACAGTATTCAGTATAATTGAACAAATCCTGGTACAATATTGTTTTTGAATTATCAACACAGCACTTCAGTCTTCAGGTAGCAGTTGACATAGCTTAAGCCATCCTGTAGCGACATAAATTTTTCTCAAACATACACTTGAAGTTTGCTTGTGATGCCAAGATCTTCATAGCCAGCTAATAAAATTTGCCCCAAACCTGCACACACTACATATGTTGTAACAGCCAATTCACATATATATGCTTCATGTTGGGCTTCTCCAACTCCTATTCTAAGCTGTGTGCTGAGGAACAAATTTGCTTGTGACACCAAGATGTTCATACAAACACTGATTGCAACTGCATCAAATTTACAAATACTGATGTAAGCTTTTGGATTTGTCGAGCAGATGTCCCACGCATTGAATGGGTCATTCAGTGACGTTGCGCAAATGGCGTACCCGTCGCTGGGGTCCCAGGACTTGAGCATCAGGCCGTCGCAGGACGGGTTTCAAATGTGACTGAACATGCCAGTTGCACATAGTAAAGAGCAAAGGCTTCCATCTGAATATCTGATCGGCGAACATGCAGCTGCGCAGGGCCGCATAACTGATGCTGCTACTGCTGGGAGCAGCAGCAGCGCTGCTGCAGTTCTAGCTCATCGTCACGACTGTGCTGCATCATCGGCCGGGTTTTTATTGTGTTCAGAAGGAACTGAGAAAAAGCTCGTGGAGCCCCCAGTCCCCCACCCCACGGAAGCGTTGAACGGATGGATGAGAGCCTGTGATCCTCGATCGTTGCCTGGATGGCTGGAAATTCTGTCTGTGGTCGCGTGCATTCATGGCTGGCTGGCGCAGTGCAGTAACAGTGCGTGCGCTGTGTGTGTGTTGGTAGCGAGCAAATGAGCTGCTGCTGCAGGATGCGCATGTAACGCGAGGAGCCTTGTTTTGTTAGTAGTTTCAGTGCTTTTGTTTGCATAATACTATAGTTTAAGGGTGCAAGAAACACTCATAAATTGGGGGCGGGCGGTCCGGCGATGTTTATGTTGAAACATCATACATTTGGCAAACTCTCCTTGTGACACAGATCAAACAAGGATGCTACATCGATCATGCATGTTCATGGAATCTGTCTCGGTGTCGAGCTTTGCTTGATCCATGTATCGTGTTTGGATTATCTAGGGGCTGCAGTATCTGGTTAGCTATCACACTTTGCGGCAGCTGAGGAGGTGTTTGGGACTCCTCCGCTCCACGTTTTTACAAACGGTTTTAGCTCCACGCACACAATTCAAGAAAAAAAATATGGAGTTGTGAGAGCACAACTAGGGGTTTTTTTGGAACTGCTCCATGGTGAGTTTGTGGAGGTCCCAAACACCTTCTAAGTGCAGTCTGTGAGGGCAAACGGTGTAGGTGCATGATCAATGGTACTATAAAGGAAAACGTCTAGTAGGGATAAAACCAAAGATCTCCCTCTCTTCTCCGGCCTCGAAAGAGATGAGGAGCTCATTCATTCCCTAAGGACACTAGGGCAGAATCATTTGGCCCCAACCCAACCTCAACTTGCGACTAGTCATGGCCTGAAAACAAACGTGGTGATGGCCATGGCCTGAAACAAAACCTGTGACGACCAATCGTCGTGCACACTGCACAGCTGCCACCCAAGGCGGACAAGACAACCGGCACGGGCAATAGATAGAACAAACAAACGTTTTGGTATATTCCGCCGTCGGTGTCGGCACTGGCAGCCACCACGTACGGTTCCAGGACAAGGCTAGGCGCTGCTGCTGCTGCTGCTTCGTACCTGCCCGAGGCGTGCCGGACCCCTGCCGCCGAGGCCGTACGCTGCGGCGATTCCGCCCGCGCGTGCAGCCAGGCCGCCCGTGGCCTCGTGGGTAGGAGCTCGGCGACCGCGACGCCGGATCGGACAAGCGCCTGAGCGTGTGCTCGTCGCGCACTCCGATCCTCTGCTGCTGCCGGTGGGGATTCCGGGATTCGCCACGTTCCGCTGTGCTGCCTGCTGTGCGCGCGCACGTCGTCCCCGCCGCGGCGGACTCCCCGGAGCACATAACGGGCCTCCATCGGCCCATTATCTATTCGATGGGTCTCCCCGTTAGGCCCGCTATGATTGGCACAGGCTTGAGCACAATATAATGTTCCTTTTGTTTTCTTTTTGTTTTTTTTCTGTTTATTTTTTAAAAAAGAGCACAATGTTCCCGGCAGCTCAACAACGATGTCCACATGGATGGACTATGGGACTCATTTGGTCGCAATCGTCACGGCCTTCGATTTGAAATTGACTGCGCGAATGCGAATTTACAGAGCGTAGACATTATAGATAGAAAGCATTGTAAATTTGTGAAAGTGTTTCCAGTTCATCAACTTGTGAAGGACATGTATCATCGACAACATTCTGTTGATTCAAAACAGTCGTCCGTTCTTCAACGCTTCACTCGAGCCTCTTGATTGGACGTCGCTCATGCACTTGGGCTTCCGCCTGGCTAGCTCGCATGGCTAACGCCGTGGAGGCGACCAAGCTGCGTCGATTGCCGCGCGGTGCAGAACGGACGTGGGTGCCCTCTTTTTTTGTGGGCGGTCGGCCCCACGGTGCCGCTCTCGACGGGTTCGAGCAACGCATCGCGCTCTGCATGACCACAACTTCTACGTTTTCAAAAAGGTCAAACTCCGATTTGATTACTCAACACACATCAGTAAGAACATGCGTTCGTTGAGTGATTCGCCTGGAAGAAAAAGGTCTCGATTCCAACCTCCATCGATCGTTTTTTTCCCGGTAATCTTTTCGTTGGTTTAATATTGGACATAAGCCACACGGTGAAAATCCTATATCTTGTTTTGCCTCTGGAATAGAATCAAATCAATATCTATTTTGAGTTGCTAATTATAGATTTTTTTTTTTTCGGCATGGCCGAGTTTTCATCTCTATTTGGCAACACGCGAGCATGGCGTTCCATGCGTGGCCTTGGCCATCGCCGTCGTTGTCGGGTGTCTGCGAGCAGCCGATGGATCCGATTGGCCCATGGAACTTTGAGGCCCCGGGGTCAACCCGTTCATATGTTGCCCGCTGGCCATGATTCATTCTCGTCCCTTGCTGTTTGCTTCTCGGAGGCCATGGTTTGCCGATGATATTTTTCAATTCAGTTCATTCATTTTAATTCTGAAGATTAATTTAGTAGATTTTTTCCCTGGATCGGAGGACAAGGGCAGGCCGCGTTTTTATTTCATTTTATTTACAAGTTTAAATTAGATTGTGGCTAATCACAAATTTGCCTTCAAATCCATGTTTGCTACACTGAGATTCAGCAACAACCTTCGGTCTCGACTCAGCATCACACGGGCAGCATCTACGCCTGCTGACCTTGCTCCATGTAGCACCCGGTATGTCTTCGCGAATACAGTTTTTTAACCTACTTGGTATAATCCTGCAGATTGGTCTCTAGTAGATTGGTTATCTAGTAATTATTTCTGCTAGCTTATTTTATCAATAGATTATTTTATTGCTAGCATACTAGACCTTCGCATGCCACTAGATTGGTTTCTAGTTTTTATTGTGATGCTCCTTTTTTTTTTTTTGTTTAATGGCGTACCCGTCCCTGATTTTTCTAGATTTATGAGTTTTCAAAATTAATGTCAAATTGTTTTTGACTTCTTGGAAGTTTTATATTGGCTTTATGTTCCCTTTGCATTGTTCGTATGTGAATATTATATGGGATAGTAGTCCCGAAGTATTACTAAGGTCCAAATAACCTAGAAAACGTGTATGCTTGGAAAAATATGGGAAAATCATAAGACCATTTTTTCTCTCCCTCTAACGCTCTCTTTAATGCTTTTTGGTTTATTTACCCGAAGTAGCATGAAGAAAGAACCATTGCATAAGACTTGTTGAGATAACAAACGCATGAATTTGAGATTCACTTGTAACTTCCCTCGAGGGGAGATAATACCTTGCCTTGGTTGGTATAATTTGCCAAACATGATAATATAGGCTTACAACATTTAGTTGGGTTAATAAAAGATCTGAAGTCAACATGTTGCCCGTGTCTCTGTGCTGCGAGAACCAGCATGAGGTGTCATCCTAATCGAGGTTTGTCTCAAACCAACATTTTCGAGACTTTTAAGCTCGCTAATAGATAATACATTTCCCTAGGCAACATGAAGTTGCTACAAAAATATCAGATGAATTAATATTCTAAGTTTATTTTGTGTGAAAACATAATACTTCTTCCTGATGAAGAAAATTGTTTGTCCTTTCTTGGACTAGTGAAGCTCCAAAGTGCATATCAGGACTTAGTTTAGAGGTATCCACAGTCGTTGAAATGACAATGGGTATAATAGAGGGAAATCATTACCTACAAGTCAAACAAGCCACATGATATGGTGGAGTGACTACTCTATGCGACAATATACTGGCTAGTAGCCATGTATATGCCATACCTAAACATATGTATTACTCCCTCCATCCATCTATCGGAGGGATATTAGCCTCGGCACAATGACCAAGGAGTATTAAAGCTATGCAGATTTTTAATTAATCACCTCGTTGCACGGTCTATGTTTCATTTCCCAAAGTGCATGCACAGCATTAGATTGGGCATATGCACAAGTAGTTATCCTAGGCATCATATTTATTAGCAAAATGAGAGGACCACCTAATATCCCTCCAATTCTTGGAATCTTTTTTTTTTTTTTTTTTTGGTAATATCCCTCCGATAGATGGACAGAGGGAGTAAGATCGACCTGTCAATCAATTGAAGATGAAAAGCGCATACAACAAGTATGAATCCCACATCACAATAAAGCTAGAAGCTAATTTTGAAATT
The DNA here is from genome assembly GCA_015847255.1 of Hyparrhenia diplandra. NCBI lineage: Eukaryota > Viridiplantae > Streptophyta > Magnoliopsida > Poales > Poaceae > Hyparrhenia > Hyparrhenia diplandra. The sequence goes on from JADLZK010002653.1 coordinate 66,257, forward strand.
AATCAATTATTGATCATAGTAGTTATCCTAGGCTCTGAAGTGCCATATGGATTTTGACAACTACTTATGTTTCTTTGTTGTATCTTTTTACCGTATGAAAAGCTATCGGTTGAGAGTCTATCCTAGAAGGATATTGGTCTTCATTGCTCTTGCCAAGCAACCAAAAAAAACTTTTCTCAAATAATAAAAAATTTTGGTCTTATCTATTCTATTAAAAGCTTCTCTCTTCATGCTGAAAAATAATTTGATCCAAGCCATGCTTCATATAGAATACAAATATATTGCAATAAATATAATGACTCAATTTTGCTCTAAGCTTTTTGCTTGGCAACCACAACTAAATGCCATATTCTTGTTATCTTATGCACACCAACCTAACGCGCCTGAAAACCGCAATGCCGCCATTACTTGTCTTTTTTCTCATGCATATGACCTAAAAGGTCAATATACATAATGGATAGATTGGCTATCAATTGTTCAACAATTGGTGGGCATTATCCCTTGAAGGATTGTTATGGCTAAAATGTGTTACATCGGTAACTATAGATGTTGAGTCTAGCAGACTGCATATGCGTTTGTTGAACGCAAGAACTTGCAGAGCAATAGTTTATACTTCACTAGAAATTATGGACACAACAAGAAGTTGAGGATATATACTCCTCGTGTAGAAGGAGTTGCATGCAATAGAGTATTCATGCAACTGCATTAATAAAGTCCGAGCTCACTTTGCATATAAAAAATAGGAATATACCCTTGTGCGTAATATTTCCGAGATAAATCACCACTAAAGCATACATACACCACTTGAAGTTGGTGAATGGGGATTTTTAGTATGCTATAAAATATCTCGTCATTAGGGGAGATGAATGTCAATTTTGTGGAATGCCTTGATATGTATGAATTAAAATGCACAAATCCAAACTAAACAAGTTGTTTAGTTATACTCCTCTATTGTATAGCATGGAGTTATGTCGGATAATCGTGATCGATGAGGAGCAACCAAATTGGTTAATAAATGAATGCTTCTACTTGAAGTAGATGTGCATATACCCGGGATTAATTTTATATCCATTTGACATTGGCATTTTGATAGAATTATGTGGGGACGCCTACAAATAAGATCTAGTGTCCTATGTCACAAGCATATGCTCATGTAGCGAGCTTACACTATATGTGATAAAACTCCTCTCATACTCCCTCAGAGAAATCACCATGTCGGTGAGTTACCTCACGATGAGGTTCATCCCGGAGATAAAAATCCTAGCAATGTGCGCATACTATAAGGCTAGGAATACGGAACAACAATGGATATATCATTTTGGGAAATAATGAACATCATTATCAAGATGTTTAAAGTCGAAAAATATGTGTTGACACTTCTTTACCTCTGAAATTGCTAAATGAGTCTCAAAGTGAGAACTCGGATTCGAAACAAAGTCCATGGCAAGAGTGCTTGATGCTCTCATATCGGATCAAATGAAACGTGCAATTGAGGTTGAACCAAAAATCACTAAGTGAATATCTTGAACCTGATATTCAGATAATTATGGGTCATTATTGAAATAATGTGTGTTGAAAAGCAATGGTTCAAAAGGTCATAATAGACCGGTTCGACATAAGTTTTGTAAAATATGCTCCGCTACATAATGAATCTAATGGCTAATGGGCAAGAATGAGATCTCATACCAATATTATCTTTTATGTGAAAGATCTCCCCATAAAGGCAACAACCCCCTGAAGGATTTCCCATAAGGAATATGGTTATATGTCCAAATGCACCAAAATATGTGAATTCCTTAAAAGGATAAAGACCCATATATGACCCAAGAGATAAGAATGAAAAGAGGAAATGAAAGGAATAAAAATATACCATATAAGCATATGTTCACTCCATGAGCTTTTCTGTGGGTGTATATATACTTGTGATAGAATGCATTATCCACCTGAAGATTGGAATTGAAATATCCTCTAAAAGATGATATGATACGTTTAGTGCTACTAGCAATACCCCCCATTGCGCTAATTTTGTTGATTTGTGATGTCTTACTATGTAATAATGATTCTTGAAGAATTTGTAGTCAATCCCTGAAGGAGTTAGGACTATTATGAATAGAAAAATTATGTTATAAAGAATCATGATTATTCGTCACATCTCAAAGATGTGTATCTTTGCAACTTTGCAATGCACAAATATACACTCGATGTATGCATTAAAGAATATAATAAATTGCTCTTAGCATTATCTTTTATTCTTAATGTTCTTGAAGAACAATGAAACACATGTCATGAAGAATAATTGTTGTGAAAATCATATATATCTTGTAATCTCCCTTGGATATTCATGCCTATGTTTATTTGCAAATAACGACTAATGTCATGGCAATGGATGACCTCAATGAATGTTGTCATGGGGGAGTATTTACATGATATTGATCATAATTAATTAGACTTTAAAGATCTCAAATAATACCTAGAAGATGTTATTCTATTGAGGGTGAGTTTGAAAGCTCTATTGAATTGAAGCCTCTATCATGACACCATTTAAGTAAGTAGGCTTATTGTTTATATATAACTTTATCTCATGGGTTCAAAAGTAACACGATGTGAAGGTTATATATGAAATGATCCCTACTATGCATGCAATAAACTTGTTAAGTCTCGATGTGGATATTCTTCTTGTAGAAGGCATTTTTGGCATAGTGGGATAGTTATGCAAGGTTCGGGGAGAACTCCCTAGCCCTTGATCAGAATCCTAGAGAATTCAAAATGATATGATCCAGAAGGTCACAATTTGTCCCGAAGATATATGTTGTACTCTTTTCCTTGATGAGTTTTCCTGAAGTTTCTCATGTAAGGTTTTTAATGAGGCAACAATGTGCAAATGCATTTAATGATAATAATGTACTCTTTCTCCATATTTTTTCTATTGGGTTTTCAAAGCTTTAACGAGGCATGTATTTATCATGGTATTCTCCCAAGGGGAGTGTTAAAAATTTCTCAATTAAAGGATTGATGGGTTCATACAATATGGGCCCTGAGGTTACCCTATATGCCCTGATGGCTACCTCTCTCTATATATATAGACTACATGTATACCTACGATGACTAGTGAAGAGATGACTCCCCCTCATATATCTATGTCTCATGTGTGTTCTCCTTGGGATCGGGCAAGGGAAACGGGATCTATATACAGCCACTACACGTCTTTTTCTTGGATCGGGAACGGGAAAACGGATCTGGCAATCCGTAAACAGGCCAATTCTTACTTGAGATAACCCCTTCCTCTTACGCTTCTTCTTCCTCTTCTTTGTCGGATGTGTTTTGACCTGCACCACCAAATTGTCAACTGAGTCACAAATTCATAGATTGATAAATATGGAAAAGAGAAAAGAGTAACAGAAAAGAGTTGTTATCTATCAAACTCAAAGAAGGTTAACCCTACGGCGTTGACCAATAAGGGACAACGCATATTGAATAAGAGCTAGAACCCTAGGAAACTTTACCATTATAAGCAACTCTGAATGCGGTACCGTGTAATCATGTTGCTGTTGCAAGTTCCAAGTTGCCCTCCCAGCTCTGATAGCTTCAATACAATGAGCAAGTCGGTTTCTTAGAAACTCCAAAATCATGTGTCCATTTATCACAAGTAATCTCATGTGGAGTAAGGCCATGAGGATCTTGGCCCTGTCAAGACCACCTCTCTGAGAGCATCATTCTGAGCAGCCGTACACCAAACCTAATTGGCATGGTTATAAGGAACCAGATACCTCAAACCTTGATGTTTGAATTAGTACGTCCTCATTAGCAAGTCATTGTCTGTAATGTCAATTCTCAAATCAGCTCCAAATGCATTTGCCACAAAGAACAATGAGATGTTATGATATTCAAGATTAGTTATGTCTACCTTGAGGATGTCATGGAGATCTTTGAATAGCACCGACGAGTCAACAAGAGGAACAATGCTAACATGCTCTGGAAATAACTCTCGAGAATCGAAATCATTTGCAATCAGCCACAACAAATACTCAATATCAGCTGGTACTGCAAGAGCTCCATTCAAAAAGAACAAGTTTCTAATGATTCCCCTCGAAACCATGTAATTACCTGCTAGACGAACCTAATAATCAACATTTCCAATATCAGCCCTATAGAGAAGATTAACTCCATCCCCTAGCTTCACTTCACCATTAGGGAAGACACGAACATGGTCCTCTACAAAGTTCTAAATACACACACCATCCTTCTCCATCTCCCTTAACTTCTCCAACAGCGATTTCGAAACCTTCTTACTCCACTTAGATGCAACATTATGTCTCAGCAGACCACGCTCCCCAGTAAGAAATGGAGTATTAAAACCATCCATAGTAAATCTATCAATGATATGCACCATCACAAGAAGTGGCTTAAAATCGGCAATAGACAAGCCAAGATCCACAAACACAGTTTGTTGTAGGAGATAGTTGTCATACACTAGGTACGACTTAGTACCTAGTTGAGCTGGAAGCTGAAGGGGTAGCTGAGCCATTCTACAAAGAAAAAATAATGATAGAAATCAGACTTCGCTTAATCTAAGGTTTAGGAGGTGATAAAAAGTGGAAACCCGGTCATTCTACAAAGAAAAATTGATGATAATAATCGAGCTTTCTTGGTTCAATCAAGGTTCGGGAAATACAAAAGACTAGATCTAGTTGGGTGATAAAAAATCTAGTTCGGTTTAGCATTCCCGCAGAGTCACCAAATGTGGCACGTAGGGTGGTCACGCACATCAAGAAGGGAGCAAAAGACTAGATCTAGTTGGGTGATAAAAAATCCGGTTCGGTTCAGCATTCTGCAGCTAGTAACCAAACGCAAAGACGAAGGCGAGATCACGCGACGAGACCATCGAGAACGGAGAAAGGTTGGGCTTGGCTTTGTTGATGCTCATTGTTGTGGTGGATGACGTGGGGGACGGGTACAAAGCGCTACTAGTTCTATGGCTTTGCGGTGGCCGCTTGTTCTCGGGTCGACGAGGCGAGCAGCAGGCACCGGCGACTTGGCATCGCGGAGGCACGGTGCAGGGGCTCTAAGGTGAGCGGGCGCGTTGTCGTCTAGAGAGGTCGGCGCTCCCGGCGGTGGGCGGGTTCGAGCACGGGCTACGCCATCGGCGGGTCGGAGACGAGACCAACGTCGACGCCGGGTGGCCGGCCGCGGAAGGACGGCTCGGACGCGGGCGGCGTCGGCGGCGTAGAGCAGGTAAGGAGGAAGAGGAGAGGGTGGTGGCGCTGTTGGGGAAAGCCAGGCGGCGATGGGGTCCGCTCTTCTTATAGTGTCGGTGGTGAAGGGTCGAGATGGGGACTAGAGGGGGGTGAATAGTTCTTTCTAAAACTAATTGTGATGGCTAACCGAATATAATGTGGAATTAAACTATTTGCTTAGCCAAGACTTCACCCTCTAACTATGACTCTAAGTCACCTCACAAAAGATCCTACACAAGATAAATGAGGTGACAAGCCTAGCTTGAGCTCCTAATCAATTCTATTGCAAGGTCACACAAATCTATGCACTAGTACTTCAATCAAAGTTGAGTTCCTACACAATTCTAATGAGCAAAAGCACAAAGCTCACCTAAGCTCACTAGATGCACTAAGGACAAGGCGACACACGCCTAATCTAAAGGCTCAAATTACTTAGCTACACAATCTAAGCAAAGCAACTAAACAAGCTACACAAGCAAGATAGATGCTACAATAGTACTTCTAGCTACACAAGTAAGAAGACAATTAGAGAGCCACACAAGCTACTAATTTCAAGAGCTACTCCACAAACACAAGCACAATATATATAAATAAAGGTAAGAACAAAGCTTGTGTTGAAGAGAATGCAAACCACCGTGAAGTGTGGACACAAGATGACACCGGTGATTTTTTACCAAGGTCTCGGGTAGCTTGCCAACTTCTCCCTACTACTCGTTGTGTCGACCAACACCTCGATGGTACTTGGGATTGGCGGTGCCCTTGCCAATGTCGGCCCCTTGAGGCTCTCCAAGGCACCACGCACAAGTGTGGTAACTCAATGACACGCTCTAGTAGTGTTGCTCTTCGCGATCCCCCGTGAGGTGAGCACGAACCTCTCACAAATCCTCCTCCGAGCACCGCACAATCTCCTTGCGTGCTTCAACGGAGTCACAATCTCTAAACCGTCTAGGTGATGACAATCACCAAGAGTAATAGGAAATCCACAATCGCAATCTCCACCTAGTGCCACAAATATGTATCCCAAAATGCAATGCACTATGTATTTCAATCCCCTCTCAAATTATCTATAGTTTTGAGTGAAATCAAATGGGGAATGGGTGGATCTTCAACCTCTCATACACACTCACCAAGGACATTCAACTCTCTAAAAATTTCAGCTCAAATCATGGGAGAGAGGAGAGGAGAGGATGAACCCTAACTTTTCTCTCCAAGAGAAATAGTGGGGGAGAGAGCTCACTGTGTTGGGCAGAACTTAGGGAGGAGGTACCGCTCGACCTTATCTCGGTACGTCCCACGCTCCAGCCTCCAACGGGCAGCACCGGCACTAGTATCTCCCAACGGTCGGCCTGGGGGCAGCTCCGAGGCGCTCCTGCATGCGTGGCGGCTTGCCTTTTCCTTCGATGGAGAACGGACCAGCGGCGTCTCGCTATTTCCCTTCGATGAAAGAATGCACCGGTGCTTTTGCTTCTTAAACAGAAAGCGGTGCTTGTTCTCCACGGGGCTCGAAGCAGCGGCATGCCAACAGCGAAGAACGGCGGGGCTGGAGCTAGCGGCCCGGCTAGAAGGGTGACGAGCCGGCCCAAGATGACGGGGCCAAGGCCTTTCAGGGGCGGCTAGTAGGCGGTCGACCGGCAGCAGCGACCAGCAGCTCTTCAGTTCCATTTGAATTTTAATGAAGCATACACTATGCCCCCAATGTTCTCTAGCCAACAGACAAGAGCCACATATCACCTTCCAATTTGAAAATAGCACACGTGCAAGCAAGCAAGCAAGGAATAAAGATGGCGGTGGTTCGGTTTCGCCCGGATATCCGCGGGTTTCGGTTTTGGTGCTAGAATTTCACCCACGGTTTTCGTGTTCGGTTTCGGGTTTGGTTTTAGGGTTTAGTTTTTCACCCGTGGATATCCAATGGATATCCGAAATAAATCATTTAGAATTAAAACTCATGTTTTATAATATGTTAATAATAACTTATTTACTTGGATTATTAAATTTATTCAAAGTTGACTCATGAAAATATTTATTATTTGTTGTCTCTTGTTTATACATGTGAATATGTGTATATATATATACGGGTATCCGTTCGGTTTTTGGGTTATCCGCGGGTTTAGGGTAACTGTTAGGGTTTCGGTTTATCTGCGGGTTTGGTTTTGGTGATGGATTTCGCCCGAATTGGTTTCGGTTTTGTTTTTTGATTTCGGGTTTCGGTTTTGGGTGCACGGAGACTCCACCCGATCGAACCCGACCGTTATTGCCATCCTTAGCTAGGAAGGCAATTGTGTATGCGCATGTGTGCATATATATACACATGTATGTATGTATGTATGTATATAATCTTTTTTTTTTTCTTCCAAGAATTCCAACAAATCTTGATCTAAATATTTGGGCTATCTTATCCAAAAATATATAAAACCTCATGAGCATAATTAGATAGCATTTCTCGAGTCTTTTTTCAAGGAGCCCCGTCACTAACCCGAATGCATATGCAATTCAAAATTCAAGTTAGTGGCAATGGGCGAGAAAAGCGATTGAAGTTTTCCCCTCTTCATAGTATGGTTATCAAACTTGAATCCGGTCATAACCTTCTCTACTCACCAATGACCGGCGAAATGAAATGCCCTACAAATATATCTTTGCCTTGCACATTTCCATTCTACCTCCTCAAGTGTCAAAGCAACAAATGCAACAACACGATCAAGAATGATATGATCCATTTCATATAATCGCATGACCTTATTGATACATCGATCTTGACCTCAATTGCTCTTCACCGTTGCATCGGTCCAACGGCGCCAAGTTTTGCCCAAGCTTCACCGCCTCGCGGTCCATCACTTTAAAGCCTTGACTTGCCCTTCACTCTTGCAACGGTCCATCAAGCCAAGCCTCATCTTGATCTTCACCATCTTGGTCACATGATTCCATGTCATGTCTCATATGCAATAAAGCTCCTTCATTACATCATCACAAGTGAACTAATCTCTGTGTATTATCTCAATCACACATAATTAGTTCACCTAATGTTGGCATTCAATTACCAAAACCACTAGGGACCTTTCAATCTCCTCTTTTTGGTAATTGATGGCAACACTACAAAAAGATATGGAATTTATGAATTAATTCCAAGCTAGCACTTCATACAAGTATAAATTTCTAACTTGGTTAGCACTATGTCAAGATTTGGATAAGCACCATAAAATCCAACTTGGTAGTGGTAACTCTCTCCCATGTGTGCCCAACTGATTTGAATTCAAGGTTTGCACACATGCATAAATATAAAATTTTGAGAGCGTTAACACTACAAAGTGATGCTAAGGTGTATAGGATAAACCTTTGAAGCGTGACACCAATCAGAGAATTTGAAGTTCATCCTTAGCATCATCCATGTAACTAGACATACATCAAAACTAAAGGTACCATATGAGATCAATAGTATATGCAATGGCTCTTGATTCACATGAAATATATATATGTCTAGCTACAACCTATGCATGATAGTTATCATATCATCAATCAAGTTCTATAACTAGCATACACCACACACGCATTGTATATAAAATTTAAAAACTTACGCAAATGTAAGCAAGCACATCAAATGCAATCAAACAAGTTCATGAGCTTGCTCCCCAACTTGTGTGCTTCTCTTTTGTCTAAGAATTTTAATCCTTCTCTATTCTTCAATGTTGCTCCCTCTTGGTCCATGTCCATGTTCCAATCTCTTCCCATAGCCTATTTTATATCTTTGTTCCAATCTCTCCCCCTTTGTCATCAATTTCCATAAAGGGTATGCCTCTTTTGATACAAAGGGTGCTACTAGGGGTAGATGGATGAGTCTTGATTCTTTATTTTTGATGGACACACCATATGTTGGAATGACACCACTTGTAACTACCACATGTGGAAGTATGAATACCACAAAGAAATGTCACATGTAGGTCACTTGTAGGATCCTTGACCTTGATACCTTGTAGTGGGACACCTCCCCTAAGTCAAAGCATATGTCAATCCAGTTCACACACTTTAAGCTCTTGTATGTGAGGGTAGCTTTCTTGATTTGAATTGACCACTTATAGTTGAGGATCACTTGTGGAACCACCATTGATGCACTAAGCATCACTTGAGTGAACAAGAATACCACGTGAAGAAATAATGTGTAAGAATATGATATATCTTGCAATGTAGATGTCACTTGAAAAGATTTGTCAATTGTAACCAATTCTTGAACTAGATTGTTTCCATGAGCATCTTTCTTGATGACTTGAGCTAAAATGATTTGCCTTAGTTTTCAAGTCTGGTTTGATCCAATGACAAGTTTCTTCACACCGCATGAATTATAAGGGCTATCTTGTTAATGTTGTACTTGTCACTTGATACCATTCTAAAATAGATCAAGTACTTGGAATCACTTGCTTATGAACAAATTCATATACAAATCACTAGATCATATAATCATTCAAGCAATAGTGGCAAGCAATGAATTTAAAACTTTCATTTGTCATGCATGATCCTAATAAGCATGTACTATATGCACTAACCGCATAGTCATATGATTCTAATTAACTCCACAATAGCAATGTGAAGTCCAATTGAATAGCTTGGTGAAGTCAAAATATACCAATTTAAATTCCATGCTTCACCCACATGAATTGAGAACCATTTATGATCAAGTGCACTTTCTTCATGTTGTGGTTCACTTGCTTCCTCTTTTGATCTTTGCTTGCATGGGAGAATACCAATTAATTTTTGCATTGAATTTTACTCCCTTTTGGGTGTTGCTTGCTTTTTCTTGTCAATTTTTATTTCTTCAACTAAGCATCTTGAATATTTCTAAATCATCACTTACATGTTGGCCTTACATTTGGCATTTCTAAATGTCATCACTAATAAGGGTAGGTAGAACCTAACTCCTCAACGACACCTAGAAACACTGGGTGTAAAAGTAAATCTACACTTACGTTATCACATATAAAAAAACATTATATCCGCAAGCGCACATATATAAACTGAAAATAAACTCTATACCACTTTGTAGCACTTCACCTAGGATGAACCCGGTATCGTAATTTATTTTTTCCCAAAGGAAGGACTGTGAGGCAACATTCATATGGCTCATGGTAATTCTACATTCTATGTTCATAAAATCAATCATTCCAGTACTATAGCAGGGGCAAATATAAAAGATAAATAATAAGTAAATAAAGACAATAATAAAAGATAAAAACGATGTCTAGGGTATTCCATGAGATAAGAGAGATATAGAGACTCAACTAATATGGTCAAGACAATCGTGGGTATTCCGTAAGTAAGAACTTCTTGGATTGAGTAGTTCAAGCTTTGTTGTTACCTGTGAGAGTTCAGTCATGAAAATACATGTGTATATCCACCCACCTTCTACCTACATCCATTTGCATTATTCCTGCACTAGGAGTGATCGCAATGCCATATATCCACTTTTACATTTACATGTTTCATTTCTACTTTGAAATAAACACTCCATGAAACTATAGAAAGCCCATGTTTATTTACTCCAAATATCTTTGTTGTTATCTCTCAAAAGTTTATTAGTGGAAAGAGAGTTGGGTTGCTACTAAAAAGAGAGAGAGAAAGAAGAAAGGGGAGATGAAAAATGGACAAGTATCCTACGTGCGAGTAGAGTCTAACTCCCTAAAAAGAGAAAAAGAAAAGAGAGTAAAAAAAGGACAAGTGTCACAATAAAACAATGGGTACTCACCTAGGGAAAAGCTATGATGGTGTTACGCGGCGCTGCGTAAGAATCCTTCATATTCTTTTTTATAAGTTAACAAACATCAACACACACCTCATCCTCCTCCTCCTCCAAGGAAGACTCGCACCAGCGCAGGTGCTTGGGCCTGCCGGTGGGACAGGGGAAGGCCGAGCTGGGATCCTCTTCAACATCGGAGGCGCCCTCGATCGGGGCGAGCTCCACAATCGTCGGAGAGGGGGCTGACAAAGACGGGTCGGCCGGTCCCCAACTAGTTCGGGCGAGCCGGGTGCCGTGGTCGAGGAGGCGGTAGCAACTTCCCTGCGAGGGCGGCCACGACGGCCGCCAGCAGACCCGACGCCGGTGGTGCGGGCACGGAGAGCCGCGGCGGGGAGGCGAGGGGCCGTGAGCGGCAGCAGGGCCACCTTAGTCGGTGGTGAGCAGGGAGCCACGGCGGAAGGAGGGGGGGGGGCCACGATGGCCGTGGGAGTGGGAGACGGCGGAGTGGGGAGACCCGCCACGGGGGAAGATCTCGCCGGACCTCCATCCACCCCCGCCGCCATCATGGGATGGGGGCGTGACGCACGACGAGCGGAGAGGGGGTCAACAGCCGCGACCCACGTGAGGTCGCCAAGGGCCACAAAGGCCGAGACCCAGGCCGGCAGCGACGGGGACCCACGCTGGGTACGCGACGACCTGGACGGGCAGAAGGAGGGGGGGGTTGTGCGGTGGAGCCGTTGGGGCGCTCTGGGAGGGGAGAGCTCCCAACGGTCACCTCCAAACTTCTTATTTCTATTAAAATTGCAGAGCGTTCGTGCATGCACTATGTAAAATTAATAATATTTGAATGCAAATATATTTATGTAAAATTAATATATTTGCAAAGACCGGAGTGCTAGAATGCACGAAAGCACAGGGACATTTTTCATTGAATGGCTATAGCCTACAAAATTTATCAGCAGAACCTGAACCAGATATACAGTGAACACCATTGTTCTTATCCAACACTGTATTCCTCTATCCTGTGGCTCTGGTTCGTACTTCTGTTATATCCAGTGCTCATACACCTCCAAGGCATAATTCTTGCGTAAAGAACTATCTAATCCTTCCACGGGTCACTCTCAGTCCTCACTTCAGAGGGCTCGACTACCTCCGTCGTGGCACTTTCAGAAGAGTCTGCGTCAGTGCTGGTGGCGACTTCAGCCTCCTCTGTCTCCAACCTTCACTACTAAATTTTGACCCTATCTCAACGCCCTAAAAGTGTTGCAAAAGGGCCAAAATAGTTGCAATAGCAGAAATAGCAACACTTTTTTTTCGTTGGGAGGCGTTGCAGGTGCTTGCGTGGGCAAAGCTTTGGACAACACTTTTATGGGAAGCGTTGCAAAATGCGTTTTGGAGTTGCAACGCCTAAGCGTTGCAAGAGAAGGTTTTGCTACGGTTGTATGTGTGGCAACAACAACTAATGCAACACCTAAGGTGTTGCTAGACCTTGCAATGGCAACATATCCTTGTCGTAGCAAATGGTGCACTAGCAACGATGAACGTGTGTTGCAAGTAAATGTATTGCCACACTTAAAGCGTGTGGCAACAGGGATTATATCACAACACCATGAAATGGTGGCAACAAGTGCAATTGCCACGCCCGAGGTTTGGTTGCTATAAGGTGCAATCGCTATTACATCGCAAAACTAGCGTGGCAACAAGACCTATGTTGCAACACCAAAAAGTAGTGGGAACATGTGTAATTGCCACACCCAAGGTTTCGTTCCTATAATGTGCAGCCTCTATTGCATCGCATGACGAGTGTGGCAACACCAAAAAGTGGTGGCAACATAAACAATTGCCACATTCACATTGTCGTTGCTATAAGGTAAAACCTCTAATGTTGCGTGGATTGTTCGTTGCTATAGGATATCTTGCCACAAAAATATGGATGCCAATAGCGACTTTTACAACGCATTTGGTTTGGTGCCACTGGTCAATATTACAACGCCATTAATAAATTAGGAACTGAATAGACATCAATAAAGCATTTGAATAGATCCATTAAAGCAAAAATATATTTATGTGTTCACATCCAGAATTAAATGATCTAATATCAAAATTACCTAGACACACATTCCTCAAACCATCCTAGAATAAAGATATTCAACTGCTTTCCTATACATCTAAAATGCCTAGACACCACCATTGAAGCTTGGATTTGGGGCATCACATTACTTCGTGTGCTCCTCAAACTTTGTTCATCCTGAAAAAAAAAAAAGGAACATTGACATTTGGCATAAGCTTTAGTTTTTAGTGTACAGTGACATTGCAATTCACATGTTCATAAGTATTTGTAATAATTTTCATAGGAAAAATGAAGTTATAAATAAGGTAACACAAGAAAACTAGATCATGTGTACTGAACCAAATTGTGAAGTCTCAACCTCTACTTACAGATAAGCATGTACAAAATTTGCTATGGAAAGGTGAGTATAAGATTTATTGACAACATAATTTTTTATTAAGTGCATCATGACAAGGAGTAAAAAGACAGAACATTGCTTGATCAAAAGGATCATTTTTCGGTGATACTATGGTTTTGGCAGTATAACTGAGTGGTGACCTATGACATGTAACAACCATATGCTAATTTAGAGCAGAGCTTGTGACTCCTCGAATTATATTAAGAGTGTGTGGGAGTAGAGATTCAAATTAGCGGCACATTCTGCACTCATCAAGATTATCAATAAAGCTACATGGCAACACAATAGGGCCACTGAAGTATCCTACACACTACCCACTTTGACTGATCCTAGCAACACACAGATGAAAAACAAACCAAAAGAACAGGAGGAACAAATTGTAGATTGAGTCCTCACCACAAAGGATGCACTGGTGGTGAGGAAGACAATCAAGAAGCCAGAGCCGCTTCCACGAACAATACCTGCAACACAAATATCAAAATAAATATAAAATAAAAGTCATCTTTCTTGGCACAAATCATCATCTTACAATATATGAATTTGAATAAATATGCAGTTGGAGCCACATGCTTTTACTATCAATCAATATCTCAAATTCTAGACGAGGACATGAAAATAGGTGACCAGTAGCGTATAACTGTGTACTTGCTATCATATTTTAGATTTTCAGGATTAAAAACTTAAGTATTAGAGCTAACAGCCTAAGTTCCTAATACAATAACACACAGACACACAAGTGATGTAACAAATACATCATGTAGCAGTGTGGCATTAGCAAGCAATGCAATCTCACATGAGTGCATAAATTCAGGATACAACATGTCCAAATATCAGTGGTTATCATAGAACTACAAAATAGACCAAGGACAAATTAGTTCATATGCAAAAGCACCTATTGGTGTCAAGTTCTCAATTTCTAACAAGACTCAGTCACACTTACATGTCAGGTCATCGCACCAAGATCTTAACAAATTTATATTAGGTAACAAGCAAAAGCATAAGGCAATGATCAGCCAACCCCACCTGCAGCCATGCAAAACTGAAATTCAGCAACTTGGTCTTTAACTGTAAGTGACTGATCATCGTTCTCCCTGTAACTGTAAGTGACTGTCATCGTTCTCCCATTCCCTATCTCCCACAATTTAGCAGCTCAGAAGACATCCTGCAACTGTAAATGGGCAAACTGTAGACAGTGAGAAAGCAACAGCAGACCAAATTAGCGGTCAGGCAACAATTTCACAACTGTAAATGGTTGAATGTATTTGTCAAATTGATAGTATGAGACTATGATTGATGTGGCAATTTGAGAAGGCGAAGATTGTAGTAGCATCATTGTATTTATATAAATTAAGTACGTCAACTTTGATTAATTGCTCTGTAAAGCAAAAGAATGAAAATTAAGTATCTGAATTCTCAAAGCACTATCCTTTGTCACTTGTGTCGCGGCATGGAGCATGGAAAAGAAATTAGTTCTATATATATACTTAGCTCTTTTTGCCATAATATGAATGGGAGAAATGGATAACTTCGTTTGCATAAAGAATGAATATAGCATATCAATGTCGTCATATGCATTTAAGTCCTACATTTTGATTAGTACAGGAAAAAAAAAATAATTGCCTTTCCCACTGTTTAGCCTATTTGCCGATTGGTTGTCTGTCTATGCAAGAATTATTGGATGCAAACCCACAGTAGTATAGGTCATCAGGTAGAGGCATAGTGCTTGCCCTCGCTGCTTGATCTTGAACAAGCAAATGTATTGTCCTATCTAATCTATCAAAAGATCAAGTCTCAATTGACTAGATCAGTATTGTCTAATCCATCAAACAAATAACAAGCCTCGATTGACTAGAGCAGTATGCATTTATCAAACAAAAATCGTTGAGGCTAAAAATTTAACAAACTCTATTAATACTAAACCGAACTTTTTTTTTTTTTTTGTAGTTCAAGAGTGGAAGAACTACACGCCACAAGGACAGTTAAGTTCCAAGATGAGGGAATACATTCCTGGAATTTACCTGACAAACAACAATAATCATGAGGATCTAGCCTATTGTACGGTACATGTACGCACAAAATCAGATGTATATGATTAGAAATCGGGCAATAATCATACATACAAGCAAAAGATAATTAAGATGCACTCTGTCAATAGAAACTCTCTGGTAGTCCGTGATTCCAATGTCTAGAAAAACGTTTTACAAACTGAGACTTCTGAATCTATTCAAAAATTACTTCATTTTTCACCAAAGTCTAATTCAGAGATTATAAACTTAACAATACCAACTACTTCTGGATCCCGCCTCACAAGAAGAAAATCATCCAAGCATGTTGGGGCCAGTAGTACAGTACGTACCCTTAGTACGGCAGTACCAGAAGTGGATGGGCTCTCCGAATTGGTCGGCCCTGCCGCGGGAGTCACGGCCCGCCCCACTGCTTCTCCACCGCCCGGACACCAGCCTGCTCTCCAAGCGCAGGCGGCGCCATCGATCCCGCACCCGTCTCCATCGTCGTCGCGCGCGGCGGACGGGAGGAGGAGGAGCGGCACGGCAGCCATGGTGGCGTCATGGCAGTGGACGACGCGAGAAGGAGGAGGTGCGGACATCGAGGGGGCCTCTTGGGTGAGGACGACGATGAATGGTGACGAAGGAATATCAGATTTGGTAGAAGGGAGGGATCTGGGAGGACGGCTTGGGAGGGATGGAGGCGCCGTACGGGAGGGAGCGGAGGCGGCGGCGCCCGAAAAGTTGCGAGATGTGAGGGAGATGGAGGAGATGGGATTAAGGAGAAGAATTTGTTTTTGACGAGCGCCAATTTTGCCGCCAAAAGTTTTCGCGCCAATTTGGCCGCCAAAAGTTTTTCGCGCTTGTGCTCCTAAACCATTTTATTTTATTATTTTTTTCAAATTAATAGATCTTTTAGTTAACTGTAAGTGCACGATGGGGATTAAGGTCAAAAAAAAAAATACAGAATTTAATAAATATGTTATTTTATTATTTTCTATTGTAAGATTCAAGGTGAATTAAAGCTAATGATATGTTTTATGAACACAAAATAAAATAACTTTTGTTGTGTGGCGTCAGTGTTGTACTGTGTATTTAATCGTGTAAAAAAAAAAAAAACTTTATTAATTTTCAATCAAAATCATTTACATAGGTGAACCATGGAGTCTCAGGCGAGGGACTCCCTCGTCCGGACATTGGGGCGTGGGCCCAGTCTCAACCAACGCTACAGGAGGTCTTTATTAATTTTACATAAGTTTTCACTGCTACAGTATTGATTTTACATGGCACTTTGAAATGATTAATGGTGGCGGGCATTTTAAAAACCACCACGGTTAATACCTCAGTTAACCGTGGCGGTCTTTATTTATTAACGGTGCCGGTTTTAATAACCGCCACGATAGATTGATTAACCTTGGCGGTTTTTATAATAAAAACCGCCACGGTTAATGAGGCCCAACCAGCAGCACAGGAAGGCCCATCTTAGCTCGATAACAGGCTCCAGTATAAAAGCACACCCACTAGGGTTTCATTCCCCAGCACCAGCACCGGTCTCCTTCTCGTTCATTCCCCACTCCCCAGCACCCCGAGCCACACCCCTTCTCATTCCCCACTCCCCAGCAGCGTCGGAATGAACGAAGAACAATGACTTGTCATCATGCCCATCACCATCACCACAACGCCACGACTTTGAGGACTGACACGGAGGAGGAGACAACGCCATTGACCACCCCTTGTTTTGTTGTTTCCCTTTCGTCTATTCTTTTCTTTTTTTTCTTCTCCATGACTCTCCGTCAGTAAGCCTACCCTCCCTTTCGACTATAAAAAGGGAGGCAAGTATCATATGCAAACCATTTGGACTCGGGCCATTTGAGCCATGAATACAGAGCGCGCGCGCATACACGTAGGCACCAAGAGACTTGGGAGCTCCATCCCACGCCTCTTGTGAAGCCATAGGAGTGGGTTGTTCCTATCAAGCGTGTTGTACCTACAAAGTCGGTAATGGTCGTGTCTCTTTTTCGTGCAGGTGTGGGCAAACAAACTCGAGCGGGTGATATGATAGCTTCACATGATCACCTTTTCAACCCTTGAGGAAGAAAATAAGGGTTTCACCAACACAAGCATATGATAGCAACAATCGACAAATACACATCAATTTCATCTTTCGTGGCCTATAGCTATACAGCGCAAACCATTATTTCTAGATTTCAACCTTTTTGATTCATTCAATCACAGCATGGTCCCCTACCTTGCTAGTGATTACAATTCAATCATTTAACAATACCCCTTCCAACAAGTGGCAACGCGCAGGGAATCCCTCTAGTTACAAGATTTTGAAAAACAAAATCAATGGACGGTACAAATAAATAATAATCTATAATTTTAAATGTTACTCTCTCTGTTCTAAATTGTAAGATGGATTTATGGCTTGACGTTAACATGAAGAGCTTATCTTTTCTCGCTATCTCATTACCTTTTTGACATGAAAATTTAATAAACCTTGTTTCATATGAAAGATCCTAAAGTCACAAACCATATGTGTAGTAGAATTAGGAAGGAAACCATATTTATATAGTATATGCGGTTGTTTTCTTAGTCTCTTCTAACAAAAATATAATAATACAAAAATTACGAAAAACAAATTCTAAAATTAAGATTTTTTTTGCATGAGACCAAACTATGTTCCAATAAAATTCTAAACAAGTTCTAAAATATTTTAAAAATCAATGAGCGCGAGCAGTCCGCCAAACTCTTTTTCATTAAATTAAAAAAACGAAAAGGACCAATACAAACTTTAAATTTAGCCACTATCGTCTTCCGCTCAAAAAGCAAGTCCACGCCTCTGAAGAACGAGTCTGGCGGCCGCCGACTCAGGGAATGGCCCACGCGCAAGAGAGAGGGAGGGTGAAAGGCGCGGATGGGGCGCGCGCAAGCGGACGCGGGAGCGACAAAATTTCGCCGTTCTTATCCATTCCCCTCCCTCCGGCCGGACTCTCTTCTCCATTCCCCTTCCCTTACTTTCAATCTATCGGCATTCGGCGGCGGACGAACTGAGCAGGCCAGCAATGGAAAGCGCAGGCAAGGACGCCGCCGCTGCACGTCCCCAGCAGCGACATGTTCCTGCTCCTCTCTCTTTCTAGCTCTCGTGTCCGCGCCCTCGTGCCACGGCCCCCGCCAGTGCCAATGCCGGTGTCGCCGCCCTCCGCCGTCACCAGGCCGAACGTCATCTTCCAAGGTTCGACCTATTCCTTCCCCTTCCCTCGCTTTTCTTGCTCGCTCGCCTGTCCATGTGCGTGATGTGCGGCGCGTGTCACAGGGGCTCGGCAGCAACACAGGCAACGGCGGTAGGTTGGCGGCGCTGCCGCACAAGGTACCCGGCCATGTAGGAGGCAACACAGGCAACGACGATGCATTGGACAGGCTAGAGTTGCTGCAGCTCGAAGCCTATGTCTCTTGCTGAGCCTGCTGCAAACAGAAAGGAGAAGTGTCTAGTCTCCAGGTGAGATTTCTGCAGCAACTCCTGATAGATGTGTGGCACTTGTGTGTACAGTCAACATAAATCTTAGTTTATGTGTACTATTTGTGAATCGGTGGCATAATATTCAGATGTGAAATAGCATACTATTTCCTTCGCATCCATCCTTGGTGTGGTTACAACCAACCTGGTGCCATGCAGTTCAGCATGTGGGCTAGATGTTACGAATAAATTATTGCCTGCTGATGATGCTTTAGAGTGATGGCATGTTAGGAATAAATTATTGCCTGCTGCTGATGCTGTGGGATACGGTGACCTGACTTGTCCCTATCCCCTTGGTGACATCTCATATCCCTCTTTTCTGTCCATCAGATGTTGTTGTTAAATAAACAATTTAACGGCCAGATGCTTTGCTTTATTAATTTGCGCCATGTTTACTTGTTAATAACCTATTACTATAACTGATCAGCCTAGCAAATTATTGACTAAACTGATCAGCCCAGCAAATTTTGAAGCCATTTCATCAGTTCTTTATTGCTGGAGCCATTGCAGTGTGTTGATTTCATAAAAAAAAACAACAATTTAATAACTAGCAGAAGCCATTGCTGTCTGAGGGGCGCGGCAGCCAACTGTCCTAGCAATTTTCCATGTCTCCAACTTGTACTAGACTGGTAGGTAGTTCTTGATTTTAACTGAAGTGTATTGTCTTGAATCTGTGATATGGGATTGTCACCTGTCAACACAGGTTCTTAATCTTCTAAGTTTGCTTGGTGGAAATGCTGCTCCAGATTGCTGAAGATATATTTCGATAGAACAAATATTGCATACGTGATTAGCTGAATTAAAACCTTCTTAAATGCAGAGTACTCAATTCATGGACTTAAACCACTGTACTTGCTTGCAAGCTTTGTTTGCTGCTTTGTCCCTTATCTTACAATGCCTCTATTTCAGAGGTCCTGATTAGACGATAAATTGGGGCTTGATGTAGGTGTAGTTTTTATTTTTTGCATCTCTGCTGCTAGACATTCAATTGTGGACTCATACATATTGAAAGAGGACGCTGGAACTTTTCCTATTTTTAAAAAAAAGGGTGCCCTCACTATGTTTATTGTTCATGCATCCATCGTTCCAGGATGCTGCAAAATACATTTATGGATTACAGATTTTGGCTTCACTCCCTCTCCCTCGAATGCTCTAGCGATGCAACTACTTTGGTGAGTTTTTTTTCTATGCCCTCCTTTCAGTTTTGAAAGTGCTTATGAAGTACATCCGTTTTTAATGGCAAAATATTGATTGAAGTATTCTCGTTATCCATGTCAAAGTATAAAGTATGGAAAAGTTTCCAGCTTACTATCTGACCAATAATCTATTTTTTTTTATTTTGGTTAAGCCCACAAAATTCCTCTTTGTTGAATGCTACTAAAATCATCATGGTTCCATGATTGCTCGAGCATACCAACTAAGACAACTTGTTCAACAAAGCTGACCTTTCCTCTAGCTTCAATAGTTAAAAAACTGGTGTCTGCCATTGAGTAAGTTAGTGTTCCTTAGCAAGTATTTTAATTATGTTCAGAATTTTCACAATTTGTGATTAGTTCAGTCTGGGCATTGTTGACTAATAAAATACTATGTTCAGTTTGACTTCTTGAATAAAACCTTGCTCGATTGCACTTGGACATTATTGACATGAAATTTCTCATGCCTCTCCATATTAACAACTTGTGTCTTCTTGGTGCCCAGGCATGGAAGATGTGGTGGACAGTGCCAACAATGACATAGGTGAAAGAGAAGAGAGCACGGCACCCCCTCTATTCTCTGGACAAGGCCGAGTAAAAGGTTCCCATTGGCTCTCTTGTGGTTCCTTGCTTGTCTTTTCGTATTCAGATTTGCCTTGTCTATTGTGACTTTGTTTTTACGAAGGTAGTGCTGACCTACAGATATTGGCACTCCATTTGCATGTTGTTTTTTTAATTTTGAGTTCCTGATATAAGCACAGTGAAACATACAGCCGAGAAGAGCTTATTTGAGGAACATGATAAAATCTGTGAACTAAATTTGATCAAAAAAAAACTTTGAGGCACATGATAAATTCTGGGAACTAAATTTGAGAAAAAAAAAGCTTTCTAGATGAGTCTTAAATAGAATCTGATAGCTCAACTTCTTGCAGAATCATGTTTGTACGGACAGAGGATAAGTGCATTCTCAAACATATAAATTGCTCATGAAGCTAAGAAATTAACAAACCAGCCTCTACTTAATCATGGTTCACTGAATGCTTGCTTAATCCATGGAATGGTAAGCAATTAATTCCCAGCCATTTGATTGCGAACTGTATGTTGATATTAGAAAATGGCAGCCATGGCCTTGCAACAAAGCAGTGGCAACCATGGCTTGTCCAACTTTGTGAAATTAGCATATTAGTGAGCATCGGATCTACATGTATTGTCAATGAAAATCTTTTTTTAACATTTACATGTTAACATTACACTGAGTGTGATATTTATAATCTGTACTTCACTGCATATGTATAGTATATGTAGTTACTCGAGTTTGTTGGTTGCTTTAATAAGAGAATAAGTAATATCTCAACAGTTTAAGCTCATAAATCTACGAAGCATATATTTTCTTCTTACAGTTTAGGCTCGAATCCACCATTTGTGGAGTTGGTGCTTATTTGGTTTCCTTTGTTCTGACCATTTCTTTTGATTTTAGGTTGGCTACTAAACTCTGAATGCATATGTTTTTAGAATGGACAGCAAAAGCTTTTTGCCGCTATTTCTGAGTGCATATGTTGAATTGATCTCTGAGTTAGATGTGCTTGTCGAGTCAGTTAGTTATCAAGACTTTCATGGTGATTGAGTCTAGCAGGTAGCAAGACATGGACGGCTACATATTTTCAGAGTCTCCCGACTGCCAAATTGTCCTCCTAAATGGTACGTCTGTCTTTCATGGTGACCATTGGCTGCAGCATCAAGCTGATGAAATTAGACATGGGAGGCTTTGCAGCTGTATTAGGCGCAGCTAAAGCTTTGGGACAAATCAAGCCACTTGCAGTACAGGATGCAAGATGACGTCTCCAGCATACTTCTTTTTTATATGTTGCTGTTTTGGCGATCTTTCATGTTAGAACAAAGGAATTGACTTATAGATTATTTAAAATGAAATGGTGCACTGTACATATATATGTCTTTATATAAACAATATATGCAAAATCTGTGATGTTTTCAGCTTCAACTTGGAGTCTTAATCGAACTGTAAGAAGAAGGCTAGGATTTCTTCAGGTTATTCGATCAAGAAGACCTTGTACATTCAACTTGCCATCCTAAACATGATTGCGAGGCTGCGGTCCTCTCATCTGATCTGTGCTGCTCTACAGCCGATCTTCGTACATTTCTTGTTGGGAATTAGTTATGTTTGGCCCTGGCGTGCATATAGATGTATAGTCTGTGAGTTATGTTTTTTTTTTATCCAATTTCCATTTTGATGTGCTGTAATCAGAAGAGGATTTGGTTACTACATTTTCAGTATGACACAAAATTTTGATAGTTTACTACTTAGAAGATAATTTAGGATGCAGCTCACGCAAATATCCGTGATATGTCTGCCACTAGAATTGTAGCAGAAAATAATTGATTGGTATGCAGTTTTATTGCCTAGGATTGTTCCGATTGTTCTCTGTACCATATTATCTACATTTGCAATTTTTTTTTTCATGTGCGAAAACTGGCTAAAGGTAAAAAAAGAGAACACGTCAAACGAAATTTACTGAAATTTTGATAAACTGATTCATGTGTGCTCTTGCCATAGCACTCTCCTCTGATATAGTACACTTATTAAATGTACTGAGCTCTAAGAGCACACTTTATTAATGGAAGCATAAATTTCTCATTATACCTTCTGGCACCAAGTCAACTGTAAATTTGTTTCCTGTAATGTTAGCACTAGCACTTTACTAGTGATCAAATTAAAGTAGCACTTGGTCACTACATGCGAGTCATCAAGAGCCAACAGCGATGATGAGGCACTTTCCCTTCTCTCACTGGAGGATTTAGGAGCATCCTCTGGTCCTCAAGCAGTTCACGTAGGCTGCCGGTTAGCTTTGGTCCTTTCTCTATACCCAAAGCCCATGAAATACAAGTGTTTTCTACAACAACATATTACAACGACACAAAGATTTTATAGCAACTAAACTGACATGTGGCAATAGCAACATAGTATCGCATCACTTTAGATATTTAGTTGCAATAAATCACTATCTATTGCAATGGTAGTGATAAATATTACAACCAAAAACAAAATTGTGGCAATAACAACAAACTATTGCTTCACATAGAAATTTTGTTGCAATACCATTCTACCTATTGCAACGGTCGTGCAAAATATTACAACCCAACAACACTGTGGCAATAATTTCAAGCACTAGCAACACTGTTTTATATGGTTGCAAGAGCACTAGACAGTTGCAACGCCAATCAATACTAATACAACTACATATCATTATGGCAATATTATTAACCAATAGCAACACTTCTCAAAAAAGCGTTGCTATAGGTGTCACCTCTTGCAACATTGAACGTAAAAATTGCAATGCACTATTTTTGTTGCAATACAACCCCCCTATTGCCACAGTTTTGGAAAAATGTTGCAAAATACACCCCTATTACAACACAATCTATGGTGATGCAAATGGCGTTGAGTGGCAATAGGGTCGAAATCTTGTAGTGCTTCCCCATCTCCCACCGAGGGCCATGGTCATCATCTCGTAGATCTTGCCTCCCAGCTCCGGCTGGACTGTCAGGCTGGATAACACAAGTGAACACATTGCAATCACATTTATCATCAGTTCATCACCATCATAGGCCAACAGGAAGCACATAGGAATGTTGCACTTACAGTATACCCGCTGGAGATCAGCGCAGCCTCATACAACAACTCAACCGCCCTCCTGGCTTCAGTACTTTCAGGCTCGTTTTTGCAAGCAACCTGTGACGGTTTTGGCGTATGCATGAGACAGACAACGAAATTGGAGCATGACAAAAGAACATACTAGATACATAAACTTTTAACAGATAATACAGTGGAGGAAAATCTTACGCTTAGATCCTTGATGATAGGATGGTCAGGGTTGATTTCAAAAATTGCGTCTACCCTCATGAACTCCAGGCTTGATGTGTCACCAAGTGTCTGTGCTTTCATGAGCCTATCAAATATATATAAGACATGTTAGGAAAAATGAGGCTTTACGGTAACAATCAGGTGGTATGGGATCTAAAACGTTAAATTACCTTTCCATGTTGGCTGACCAGCCAAATTTGCCAGATACAAGAACACATGGAGAAGAGCTGAGTCGCCGAGATCTGGACCTTGGCTACTTTATCACCAAGCTGCTGCTTTATCCAGTCACATAGAAAAGTATACTCCTGCTTGCTTTCTTTCTCCTTGTCCTCATCTTCATCACCTGTACCAGCCAGTATGTATAAGGAATGCGGCATGCGCGTTGCTAAACCTAAAGAGTTATACTGAATCACATAACAACTCAGATTTTACTTACCCAATTCCAAATCTTCTTTGCTAATATCAACGAATTTCTTCTCTTTGTATGTCTGTAAATTCTGAATGGCAACCTCATCAATTGGCTCAATGAGGTAAAGAACCTACAGAACAAAGAGGAACACTATGAGCAAAACTACAGCATAAAAGGAAAACTATTATCTGTCCAATAACATGTAGTCCACGTACTTCAATATCTTTCTGAACCAGCTTCTCCAAGAAAGGAGCAGTCTTCGCACTCTGGAGACTATCAGTAGCGATATAATAGATCGCCTTCTGGTTTTCAGGCATGTTTTCTACATACTGATCCAGACTTATTAAATCTGTCTCGTGTTTAGAAGAGTAGAATCGCAGCAATGGTGCAAGACGCTTGTGGTTTCCTGTGTCCTCAATGCAACCAAGCTTCATGAACTTGCCAAAGCTCTCCCAGAATTTATTGTAGTCCTACAGCATGAGTGACAACAAACGTCAACACAAATTGAATAAATCAAAAGTTGTGGATGGAAAAACGTTCATTCTTTGCTCTGACCTCTTTGTCATCCTTCTCGGCGATCTCTTGAATCATGTCAAATGTCTTCCTAACAAGTCTCTTACGCATAATTCTGACCTAAAACACAGAAAACAGAACTATTATGTTGGAACATCAACATACATTGTGCATGTTATATTTCCTCCATTTGTAAATATACAAGTTTAGGATAAGCTAACTAGCTTAGATAACAAATTAGCTTGCCCTATACATACATTAAAAAATAAAGAAAGTATTAATCAAATACACTATATGAGAATGATTATTTATCAGGAACTTACAATTCTACTTTCTTGAAGGATCTCACGAGAAACATTGAGAGGGAGATCATTTGAGTCAACTACACCTTTCACAAAGCTCAAGTACCTGGGAAACTGCAGAGAAAAAAGATGCATTCAGTAAATTGACCATGCCAACTGTAAGTGCATTGGACTATTATAATGACATTTTTTGGGGATGGGGTGCGGGTGGGGGGAGAGGCGCATACCAGCTCGCCATCAAAATCATCTGATATGAACACTCTTTTAACATACAATCGGATGTTTTTGGTCTTTGGATTCATTATCTCCTCATTACTAAGAGGTGCCATCCCTGGGACATAGAGAACACTCCGAAATTCCACCTCTCCCTGTTTAGAATATAGATAATGTCCATATGTGTAATATGAATAAAAATAAAAGAAAAAAAGTGAACTTGAAACCCCACACCTCTGTGGTGAAGTGAGTGTAAGCAAGCGGATCCAAAAACTCATTAAATGTCTTCTTGTAGAATTCATTGTACTCAGTTTTCTCAACTTCCTTTGGGTTCCTCATCTGCATGGAACAAAATAACCAACTTCAATATCTCCAACAGTAAATGGAAACCGAAGTCTGTAAACGTACTTATTTGACATACTTGACATGACTTAGCTAGGAATATTGAGAACATGGTAGTACAAAAATTGGGCTCAGCTTACCCATATGGGCTTCGTTTCATTAGCCAATTCCCAGTCCCAGTACTTCTCGGTTATAGTTTTCTTCTTTTTCTGCTTTTCACCCTATAATAACAGAAGAGGATACATGCAGAGTGATACAGCAGTAACAGAGAGACCGAACTCGAACCCAAATACAATTGCACTTACACAGAACTAACCTCAGTAGCCTCTTCACCTTCTTTTGATTCTTCCTCCTCTTCAACCTGTCCAGACAAGGAATATATGTATTAGATGCAAATACAATAACTGTAGAAGGAAGCAGAATTACAATAAACCATATCACAATCCTACCTCAACTGTTCTTGATTTCTCCTGCCATGTATATATGGGGAATGAGACAAACTGTGAGTAGTTCTTAACTAAACCTTGAATCCTTGCAGGGTCAGCAAACTCGTACTTGTCATCATCCTGAAACAACAAGGCAATAAGAATTCTGCTAGAGGGTAGAGATCATATAGAAAGAGTGTTTAAGTTTCTTACTCTCAAATAAAGAGTAATCTGTGTTCCACGTGTCAGCATTCTCTCAGGATCAGTTTCTTCCTTGATAACGTAAGAGCTGCTGTCAGCCTCTGCTTCCCACACATACTGTTTATCTGCCTTTGGACTTTTAGTAGACACCACAACCTGTATGATGACAAGAATATGCAAAGTTACTAACAAGATGTAGAGAAATTTTCAGCACACATAGCAACTATAAGAAATCTCTGGAATAATAGGTAGCTTTTGGAAAGGAATGCAGGTTCATCAGCTGAGCCATATCATAGAAGAACATTTCATACCCTTTCCGCAACAAGGAAAGCTGAATAGAACCCGACACCAAATTGACCAATAAGTCCATTATCTGCACCAAGATCTTTGTTCTCCTAGACAAAACAGAGAAACCAAATTATTATCAACAAAGGAAACAATGGGTATTGTGGAACAGAAAAAAATATTGTAGCTAAATGGTAGAAAAAGAAGCGCACCTTCAGAGCATTCAAAAATTTTGAGGTGCCACTTTGTGCAATGGTTCCAAGACAGTCTTTAAGCTCATCTTTAGTCATTCCAATGCCAGTATCTCTGTTGCATTCACAAAATATGAGTAACGATTTTAGTAACATCTGATAAATTAAAATGGTGACGACTGAAGACCATGGATTAATGGACAACTTACGTGATAGTGAGTGTCCCAGCCTCTGAGTCGGGTTTAATCCTTATCTCCAACTCACCACCATCAGACAGCACAGAGGGATCGGTTACGCTGAGGAATCTCAACTTATCCAGCGCATCACTCGCGTTACTGGATGGCAACATAAATTGTGTCAGAGTTCAGATGATCAGGAGGTGTAGAAATGTAGCTTGTGAATAGCAGCAATTCATCCTTGGCATAAGAATAAGAACAAGTCAATTCAATTGTATGCACGCCGAAAAGATGACTGACCTTACAAGTTCGCGGAGAAATACTTCCTTGTGGCTGTACAAGCTGTGTACAATTAAGTCCATCAAGCGGCTAACCTGCAGGGCAAAGACAAATGGTACATAAACACACAAGCATTTCAATTGCGGAATCAGCATTCAATTGTAGATTCCGCGAAGAGAAGCAGAATTCTGTTAATCCCAAAACACGAATTCGGCCACACCAAAGTGCAACTGACAGCATACTGAATGCAGCACACAACACAAATGGTAATTCACGTTTCCCAATCCCAAATTTCACATTTTCACCAAACCGGCCAATTTCCCTAGCTCACCTCAGCCTGGTACTCGAACTTCTCCCCGGCCGTCTCCTCCTCGCCGGCAGGCTTCTCGGCGACGGCGGCGTCGCACCTCACCCCGACCATCCTCCGCCTCGCGGCCTCCCATCTCACCCCTACCGCGCACCTCGCGGCGGCGCCCCTGCCCTGCGGCACGAGCGCGGCCCGTGGCAGACCCCGGGACGACGACGGGCTCGGCCGAAGCGCGGTCACCGACGACGCCCCCAGCGTCCTGCTCAGCACCGGCGCCATGGAGGGTGTGGAAATCGATACCGAGGAAGGACCGGGGGCCAGGCACTCGCGGCTTGTTCCTGCTCGACTGTGGCGGGAGAGTGACGAACGGATAAGAGCTAGGGTTTATACGGGGAGAACGAGAAAGGAGGCAGGAGTGACGAAGGGATGATGGGTTTTAAGAGGGACGGGACGGGAGGGCGCGAGGAAGGAGACGAGGCGAGGCGAGGCGGAGAGCCCGCAGGCTTCTAGAATGGCGTAGGGCGCACGAGGCAGGCGTGTGTGGTGTGGGGGCGTTGCCTGCGGCAGGGCGGCGCGGCTGTGGTGCGCGCGTGGGCGTGGCTGCGGCGGGTCGCCGTCGGATGGGCACCTCGACGGCGGGATGGAGTGTGAGAGGTTGATCCCTTGTCTTTCAGGCGGCGATGTCGTTGGGGACGGTTGAGCAAACAATTGGACCCGTCTGTCAGTGCCGAATTTTGTGGGCTGAATACGGCTTCAGCCTGTAGACGTCGTCGTAACGGGCCTGTTCGGTGTGCTATCTGGGCTGCTTCACTCGAATTTGGTTCAGTTTGCACGCTACTGGGCTGGGCTCATACACGAATCGCCTCTACGTGAGCCCAACAGTAGAGGTTCTCAAGGACGTGGATTTGTTTTTCATCACTATGAGAAAAACACAAATGTATTCCGTACTAAATGAAATAATTCGTAGCTGCAACTTCTATAATTATTTTTTTGACTAAAGCATACCATATTATATATTCGATGTGTAGATATACTCATGTGAGTCTAACAAACTTTGATTTTCTATTTTATGATTTTTACGTGATTTACTATGATTTTTTAAAGATTGACCAAATAAATAAAAAAAAAAAAGAAAAAGACAAAACCTTCGTAGCAAAAACTTTATATTAAAGTATATCATATTATATATTCACTTTGTGTAGATCTAATCATGTGGAGTCCAACAAAATTGGATTTTTTATTTTATGATTTTTTACGTGATTTACTATGATTTTTCAAAAAATTCAACCGAATTTTTAAAAAAAAAAAAAGGCAAACCATTGTTACTGTAGCAATACCGCCCTCAAAACCGCTCGAGGGAGGTAATTTGCATGGTTTAAAAAATTTGAGGGAGGTGATTTGTGCGTTTTTGGCGTTGAGGGATGAAAAGTGAACTTTCGTGATAGTTGGGGCGGGAATCGGACTTTTTTTCCATTTGTTTTCATCACCATGAGAAAAACACAACACAAGTGTATTCCGTACTCAACCTTTACCTTCCTCAACAATTCTCAACAATTGTAAAAATTTGTTTTGCTTCCTCATCAACTACTACAGATATTGCCTTCTCCTCCATATCCTAATACATTCATTTTCTTGAATTTGTGGCAAAATGGATATTATGCATATTCAGTTACAAGAAAAATCATTTTAGTTTCTTTAGAAAAAAAAACAGTTTAGGTAATGTCAGAAATGGTGCCGAGTCGGGTTTGTCATAACAAAGAAACTTAGATACTTGGTTAGTACATGTACTTTTGTTACGACATCATCATAAACTTTTTTTTTTTTTTTTTTTTTGACAACAGCTCTTTTTAAATTGGGACACTAAGAAATGCCTCCAATCTAATAATTATCGAGAAAAACAGTTGTTAGTGCAATAGATACTTGACACAAAACAATTATATAAAAATAAAATAACATCAAATACCAACCTGATTGTCTTCTTCATCCCCTGTTCGATGCCTGCTAGAGCTTCAAAATCCCATAAACAGTGAAGGGAAAGGGACACCTACATACACCTTGGCCATTGAAGGCTTTGAATATCACAAAAGCCACTTGTTGTTGTCAATGAGATCTAGTACCCGTGAAAGAACAATGGTTGAGGTAACACCGTGGAGTGTAGGATTACAAGCCTTCCCACTAAAATTATCAAATAACCTATAAAGAAAACTTTGACACAAAATGACTTACAACAAATAAGACTAAATTGATCGTCTTGTTCCTTTGAACGTTTGTTGCCTGCTGGAACTTGAAAATCGCACTAAAATGCCAACAAAGAAAAGGGATACTTGCCATAAAACGCTCTGAATAACACAACAACCATTTGCCAATGGCAACAATGACATCTAGCATTCGTTGAAAGAACAACGGCTGGAGAAAACACCACTCAAGCATGCTCACAGTGATTGGAGAATTCAGACCCTGCCACATGATAGACCAAAAGAAAGAGGTGGAAATCATCACACAAAAAACCGTCAACTGTATGCCTTGATAAACACATTAACTCCCACAATCCCAAGAGAATCTAGAGCGCAAAACAAACCCTCACTAGCTCTTCATGAGCATTAGACCAGACATATACATATTTTATGCGTATACATTTTGTTTTATCTGATATAAAATCTTATTTAATTTTTACCATATTTTCTAGGTTTAAAAAGTGTATAAATTTTCTAATATTAAACCATATTTTAGCATTGTGAAATGCATATTTGTTCCAGAGAATATTTTTGTATTTTCTAAAAATCTACAATTTCTTTTATATACTCAAATTGACCTCACTGAATTATCGCTAAAGTTGAATCTACCTCCTATGTTCCTGATGTGGAGCCAGTCGTGTGTGTAGCGCCAATAGCGCCATAGTGCCATGTCATCTAGGCCTTAAAGGTGTAGATCAATAGATTTTATAAGAGTTAAAGAATTTTTGAAAAATATCTGACTTTTATAATCGATAGAGATAAATTGAACTAACACAATATTTTTTTCTTAGTGATAATAATAACTACAATAGCTATCATTTTAGCTGAGACATCATATGGAGCTTTTTCCCCCAGGATCATATGGACCCCAGCAACACGTTTGCGCCACGCAGGCCCAGAAGGCCTGTGTATCCCGGCCCAGTTACGTTGACCGGCCTGAGGCACACAGTGGACACGTTTTGCGGACGGCCTGTAGCGGCTAGCGCTAGCGCTGCGCCGCCGTTCCCCCCGCTCGGCTCCAGACCAGACACCGCTGCCTCAGACACATGGTCGCGGTCTCGCGGAGACGCGGACCCGTGCCGGCACAGGACGCTGCCATGCTGAAAGTCGTGTCTCGTGTAGTCGTCGTGTGCGTGCCCGCGTCCCGTCAATTTCAAATCCAAAACGAAAGCCAAACAGCTTCGCCGCGCGCACCAGCAGCAGCAGGTCCTCGTCCCTGTTCCGACGCGGCGTCAGAGGCCGCACAACTGGACTGAACTCTCCCTGACCTGCCGCCGGTTGCCGTGTGTGTGCGCGTGAGCACTGTAGAACGGACATGAACCGATGGAACGCCTGCCTGCCACGCTCTTCACAATGCATTGCCGGTGACTGTATCACAATCGCCGCCTACGCCTCCTGCCTGGAGGCTGGAGTACTCCGTATCCGTAGGCAAGACGTTCTTCTCCTCGTTCATTTCAGTGGTCGCCGACCGTCCCTGACAACGAACGAGAGCGTGCGCAGCGCACATCATCGGAAAATGCACTCACATGCTCCGAAACCCCGTCTGGTGCCGGTCGACAACCGTACAACAAACAAATCGATGGGACAACGACACGAGCACAAGACAAACAGGCCCGCACACAACGCTGGCCACTGGTAGGAGTACTTCGTTCACGCTGGCGCCCGCGGCCCTGGGCGAACTGACGCCACCAACGACCAACCCGGCTGCCGCCGCCTGCAGCAGCGCCCGTGCGGCACACACAGCACAGGGTCAAAGATCTGGGAGGGTCCCGGGTCGAGGCGCTGGATTCAAGACCAGCCGGCGAAGTCTGCCATGTGGGGACATGTTTCGCGGCGACCCCACGTTCAGAGACTCGGGCAGGGGTGATCCGTATCGGAGGCTAACCAACCCCTCCCTCGCCTCGCCTGATCTGATCTGATGGCGGGCGCCCATTTTAAACCGGGCAGGGCAGCACGAGTGCGCGATCGACGCAGTTGGCGCCAGATCTTTGACCGACCGAGATGGAGCTACTGTAGCTCTGAGCTGTGGTTCGTTGAAACAAACAAGCAAGCATTAGGCCCTAATTATAAAAGATTATGGGATTCTTAATTTTTTTTTTTTGAGGCAAAGGGATTCTTAATTACTAGGAGCTACGAATCTTGACTGTTACGTAACGTGGCCTCACCACCCCGAGAGAGATCAGGCTTATTAATCTGGCATGCTCCCTCTCGATCTCGCTCACCGCTAATTAACCACTATACTAATCAACTAATGGGTTTCTGCCACGTCGATCCTCGTTTTGTTTAACTCCGTGTCGTGCAAGTAATTACGCGCAGCAGCTGATTAGCTTGTGCTCCGGATCTGTGAATGGAATCCGAGACCGTAGCTAGTGACCCGGCCGGAACCATAGCTGATTAGATCTCCCCTCTCCTCTCCTCACGCGACGCAACCCCCAATGTTTATTAATTATTGCCCCTATGACGGCATAAACACAACAAGTACACGAGGCTCGTCCATCTCAAGACAATGCTCGCAGGACACCGTATCGCGGCAGAGAGGTGTGCGTGCATCAATCGGCAGCAGACGACCAGACGTACTTACGCCTCAATGCGAGCGAGGGACGGGGACTTGAAGGCCGCGTCGGTCGGGGCCGGAACGCCGTGCGCGCGCCGGAGCCGGGGATCGGTTTCCACTCCACCGCCCCGCCGGCCGGCTGCTCGATCGGCTCGCGGCCTCGATCACGTTTTCATTGGCACCCTCCATGTGCAGCGAGGACCACGCATGGTGCTGTGCTGTGTGCATCGGTGAGCGAGCGCGATCGACAAGCCGGGGATTAAGAAAAATGGAAAGGCACGACGCGACCAACGGACCAAGGACGGATTTGGTATTCTAGAGGGGGCCTGTCAGACGGTGGATTTGAATACGCAGCGCCTGGCTTTGACTAGCATTTCCGCCTCAGCCACAGTGCCAAGTGCGGTTTGTTCAGCTTCAGCAAATCAGCAGCAGCACTGAGCTGATCACTGACACTGTGGGTTCAGTTCTTTCTGTACTACAGTTAACTGCAACCCTGCCGGAGTACTTATAAAACCCTGCACCTGCCACCTAAACCTCTCCTTTTGCTTTCATCCTGGTTCTGAATCCGCAGCTAGCAGCTCCTGCTTGCAAGTTGCAAAGCCGCTGTGCTGAACCAGGGGTAGGTGTGCTGCAACTGCAAGATGAGGTGCGCAGGTGTTTTCCTGGCGCTTCTGCTCTCCCTGTCTTCGCTATCTGCCTCCACTGCCCAAGCACACAAGGTTAGTGGCTCCTCCTGCTTGCAGGTGCTTCACTACATGGTGATGATAGCAGTCAGTATATATCACTAGTGATATATAATATTCTCGATTTCTTTGTGAAAAAGTTGCAGGAGCGATTGGGCGACGCTGCGGTGTTGTTAACGGGTCGGAAATGGCTGAGAGGACGCAGGACAATGCTGGCAGATGATGGTGCCCGGAAGGATGATGAGGTTATGGAACAAGGGACGAAGGGAGCCAAGAGCACAGGTGCAAACACTGCCCATGTCCATGGAGCGGAGAAAACTCTAGAGGTTACCGTTGTCGGGTTGGGTGGTGAGAGTGCAGCTGGGCGCAGGAGCGTCGGCAAGAGCAAATCTGCCGCCGGCCTCGTGCCCTTCTGTGCCGATTACCGCGTTCCGAGAACTCACCCACCAAGGAATAACTGAAACTAAAGCAGGCAAATACTTCAATTCTTCCTGCTTCTAGCCTCTGCTGATAAACTGATCATCAACTAATCTCTCATGTTAGCTAGTATTGATCATGCATTGCGTAGTGAATTAAGTGTAATTGCTGCCTTTCTTCTGAATGTAGATCACACCAGTAGGAATAGATAGATGTATAGCATGAACACTGAGATTTGAATGCCGTACTGAAACATGTCGATTTCGTTGTTGCAGCAGGAGCAAATCAGGAAGCAGATAGACCTGCTCAAGTTGTAAATGACTCGGTAAATGCACTGGTCACTTAACTCCGGCGTTTCATTCATTTCAGCAGCACACATTTGTTTTACTAAACCACCGTCTGCTAGCTGTGATGATTGCTTATATTATGCTGCAACTGCAATTTGCTTCCAGGGTAAAAGGAGTAAGGAGGGCTCGGTAACCCATGCCACGTTCCAAGCATCAAGGCATGGCGGTGGCGGCACGGATGCATCGCCACCTGAGATCCTCGGCATGGACTACAACTACAACCTGAATCCTCGTCGCCACCGCCCTATCAACAACGATGCTCCGCTGGGTCTGGGTGAGCTCGCCGCCAAGACACCTTAGCACTTCAGGCTCCTCCGCCATGGGTACTAGCTCCGAGGGCATGAAGAAGCTGAATCTTGCACTGCTTGATAAGAGCACATCTGACCACAGTAGCCATTAGCAGCAGATGGTGGTTAGCTTAGCTAGTTAGGAACTCGCTCTCCACGCCACACGTAGCCCATGCTTGGTACTCAT
Source organism: Hyparrhenia diplandra (assembly GCA_015847255.1). Taxonomy (NCBI): domain Eukaryota; kingdom Viridiplantae; phylum Streptophyta; class Magnoliopsida; order Poales; family Poaceae; genus Hyparrhenia; species Hyparrhenia diplandra. The sequence continues at coordinate 100,623 of JADLZK010002653.1, forward strand.
CATGGAACAATCTGAGGTCATTGTACTAGTGGGCGATTTTGGTTGTAATGTGCTTGCATGGAGAGCAGCATTCTGTAAACTATAGTCAGCAGCGTTTCTGAAATTGCAGAGACTAGAGACTGGTGGAGAATTCAGGCTTCCTTTTCGGTGACAGGAGCTGTTGTTGGACACTTTTCCGGGCCCAAAACGACATGTCAACGTTTCGGCCCATCTTAGAGATGCGAGAATGCAACATGGCCAGCCCGCGGTCTTGCGGACGCTCCCGGCTCACATAAAAGCGTTAGCTTGCAAAAGCCCAGATGGCAGTATCACTGTGTGGTCTGGTTGCAGCTGCACGGACTGTTGGCCTCAAGGTTTGCACTAGATATTTTCCTAGGTATCCATAACCTTAACATTTAGATTTAGAATATTTGTTGAGCTAATTGTTATTTAAGTTGTATAGTGAAGATGGATTATGGCAAAAGAACAATAGGATAAGCATAAAACATCAGCTGAAATTAACAAGAAGCTACATATCGTAGTGAAGGACTATCTTTTTCACGATCGGGCCATTCACCTGCGTTTCATTAAGAGGAGGAAAACCAAATCCAAATACATGTACAATGCCGAGAGGACAACAAAGGCAAGGAAGAAACGAAAACCTATCTCATTGGATCACAAAGTAGAAGATTATTGAACTCTGACCAGGCGAGAGCACGCCGGCATCGGGGTTTTGAAACACGCTTTTGTACCCAGTCCTCGGCCTCCTAGACCAATCTTTTGACAAGCATGCTTACAGACATCGATTCATTCTTGAAGACCCTCACATTTCGTTCCTTCCACATAGTCGAGGAGATGAAAAGTAGGAAGGAGTCAAGGACCAGCCCTTACTCCTTGCTCAAACTTCGCCTCTGATGCAGCCACCAGCCACCACTCAGCAATGCCCTGTTCCCCGGCCGGCACCAAGGCGTCTAGCCCTGCTGGAGATAGCATCATCAGCTAGAGCTGCCTGGCCAACACACAACCTAGAAAGAGGTGCTCACACATTTCAGGTTCTTGGCCACGAAGAGCGCAAGAGTCATCATCCCGTAGGCCATGTCGATGCCTTCTGTCCGTGGTCCAAATGTGGCGATGGCACACCAGCCAAAAGAAGAACCTTACCCTAGAAGGAGCCTTGGTGCGTCAGAGGTCTCGCGCCCCTAGCAAGGTCGTCGAGCCGTTGAAGAATGATCGTTAGTCCGACGAGGCCGAGTACCCGCCGTTCTGAGTCCACTTCCAGACAAACCTGTCTACCTGCACTGGATCGAGCACAACCTCCCGCAGCAGTGAAAAGGACCATCTTTTACAATTCCCTTTGTTTCAAATTGTAAGGTGTTTTGTCTTTAGCAAATACATAGCTTATGTTGTGCACTTAGATATACACCATGTCTAGATACATGGTACAAACAATATACCTAAAAAAGTCAGGACACAATATAAGTTGGAACGGAGTCAGTAAAATCTAAGCTAGGGAACTGTTCCGAGGTTAGATTTTGAAAAAAATGCTAAGGTGCCAACTACTCTTGATAATATACCTCTACTCTACATATCCCCGAGAGACGTTCACGCCGTTGTACGTGGCTGATATGACACTAACATAATAGGTTTGCACGATATGATTAATGGAAACTGGAGTTATTTTTCGTTAAATGCCGACTTAGATCTTTACAGATTCATTGGATATACCAATGGATACAAGGAACGCATCATTTAAGCTTGTCAATAAATCGATACGGTTGCAATGGATTTCCTTCTTTCCTTTGGATGGTTAAAACAGTGCTATATTAGTTGATTTTTTAAAATAATTATTTTTAAATAAATAAGTGGTCTGATTCTTTTTACGACCGACGAAGCAGGATTTGTTTTCTTCATTTCATTAAAAAAGGGTTGAATCAGATAAACATATGTAAAACTCACAAGATTAACTTCCTTCCGGCGCTTAAGAATTTTTTCAGCTCCCGGAAGGAAGCTTCAGAATCTCCGCGGTTCGTTTTCGTGATCATGGTTATGGTCATGGTCATGGCGGCCCTCAACAGTGAGCGCCGCACCACGGCATCATCCGTTGTGATCATTGGTCCCGTAGTTGGGATCGCTACAGCAGGCCGAGTGACAGGCCAGCCGTGCGGAGGAAACTGTTGCTGCTTCCCGGCACCATCGTAATCGTAATCGTAATCGTATCGTAGCAAGGCAATCTGTTAGCTGCGGCGCTGCATTCGGTCCAGGAACTGGGACCCGCCGCAGTGCCCACCGGGCGCCGTAGCCAAGCGGACCACGCGACCTTTTGCACTTTATCAGGGCCCACGTTGGCACCGGGATAAGGTGCTGCTGCCTGCGTGACGTGGCTATGAATATGAAGAGGCAGGCGGTCTCGGCGTCTCGCTTCGCTCGCAGTCACGGCACCGAGTAACGGCAGCTCGATCGCATTCGCGGCGCGCGGCGGAACCGCTGGGTGTCTGGGTGGGTGTCCATCGGCGAGCGACGGCCGAGACACCTGTGCCTCTGCCGTTGGACTCGGCAATCGGCATACGATGATACTGCACTGCGGTCCGCGGGCGATAGACGGCGTCTTCTTCCCTGTTCCGCCCCAGATCGGAGTCGGACTGGTTATTATTCTCTTGATCAGCGACGACAAACACAGCTTTTATTATCCCGTGTATTTTCTCTTGGAAAATAACACGCACTATGACGGACTCACTCTGAGACCGACTGGCCACCTAACCTGATTGGGAAAAAAAGGGGTTCAAAGGTCACTTATGTTGTGGATAACACCACGGTGACGAGACGAGACCAGACGTGCAGTGGCAGCATCCGAGGAGGAGCCCACAGTCCATGCTGCTTCATTCAGTGCTCACGTCGCGGCAGAAAAACCGAGTCGAGTCAAGGCAAGGGACTTGCCCTTTTTCCAAACTAGATAGAGTATCATGGAAATGAAATTTATAGCACCAAGTGGTCAAACACGATGCGTGTTCGGATGCTCCCCACGCTGTGAAGTAATCAACCAAACCAATCATGAAGCACGGGCAGCACATGGGGTGTACAAGATCTGGGGCCATTCTTTGATGCTTTCTGAACCTACTCCTAAGTTCTAGATCGTTCCTTGCAGCAAGGCAGGCACCACAGAATGGCAACATACACATAGAATTACTGATGATACAGACAGCAGGTGATATTTATGCATATACTATCTGTAGCAATATCATAGTTCATATTATGGTAAGCGTCTCCAAAATGGTACAGCGGCAAAGACACAGAACAACAGGCGATGCCAGCACGCTCACTCACCACCATCAGGTAACGAGGGCCGAGATCCAGCCCGAGCCCGGTGCTGCGAGGCAGTAGGAGTACTTACTATATATACATACAAAGAAGAAAAGAACAACGCATCTCGATCATATGTCAAACACTATGCACAAACACACCACTCTTCTCCTGCAGGCTCATCTCATATGCCATGGACGATCTTATTCTCGGACCACCTCTACCGGTTCCATACACCTATAACAAGCATATATAAATAAACCTGCCTGGCTGCTGCAACTGCTACGCACCAGAGCTCAAACAGAAGTAGATTCATTCATTACCTTGGTGGATTCGATCTACTACTTTCAAAACTGGCACGACGTGCCCAGCCTCGGCATTGGACGCTGGCCGACACCAGGAGTGTGCTTCCGGGCGCGGAAGGCACCTGGGAGCAGCTCCTGGAACTTGTCGAGGAATGCACTCCACTCTTTAGGGCTCATGTCCGACAGCTTCACAAAACTGGTGCTGGGCGGGAGCAGCTCATTGGCGCTCCTGCTCCCGGACTGATGCTCACTAGCTTTGCCACTGTAGTTAGTTCTAACTGTCACTTTACCCTTTGGAACACCTCTACGGTAGGGTTTAGATTTCCCAATGAAGCCAAGCCCCTTCATGGATGACGACAGCTTGGAGATAGAAGGAATCTTCTGGGGCAATGGACTGGTCAAGATGTCGTCATCCTCATCCTCCTCAGTCTCATCTTCGTCCTCATCACACTCATCTAGCTTGGATAGTGGATTCTTGGAAGTTGCCTTCATGCTGCCAAACTTGCAGAAAGCTGGTGGTTCGAAGCCATCCGAATCATCCTCACTGTCGAGAAGGAATTGGGTGAAGTCATCATCGTCATCTTCAACTCCGGCTTCATCAGGAAGAAAGACCTCTCTTTCCTCAACCCATTTCCTTGCCTCCATGCAGAGAAGCTCAAGCTGACTTGGTTCCTCTTCCTTTGCAGTGAACTGCCTGCTCATCATGTCTCCTATCTCGGAGAGGCAGAGACCAAACGCTGCAGCTTCCTTGAGAAATACTGTTGACAGCACCAGAACCCTGAGACACGCCTCTCGTATCATGGGCAGCTCCGTGCGTAGCATTTCTGCATCTTCTACAGGATCAAGTTTTACAATGTATTCAAGCTCCTCCTCGGAAAAGGGAACAGATGCCTGTGGCCAGTGGATCCACTCAAAGTAAGGGTCTTCTAGGCATTCTGGAAGACAAAGGCCATGGTCAATTGGAATGAGCTCCATCTGCTCTCCAAAATTGTCAGCTCCAGGACCAAGCTTCTTGACCAGAAGATTTCCAGCATGCCTGTCTGTGTTGAAGATTCTAATATCAAGTATGCCAATCCTATGCACTGCAGATACAGGGAAGCTTGAGGTACCATGGTCACTGGCATCAAAATCATGAGGAATGAACTCCTGCAGAGATGCAATCTTGCTCACAGCCTCTGATTTGTTGCAGAATACTTTGCTTTTGCAGCCAACACAGTCATTCACATTGAAGATGGTGTGTGTTATCTTGACCAGCATGGTGGGAGGAACATTTGCAAAGTGACCGTAGTCGAGGAGGTAAGCAGCAACCTCTCTGAAGCCTGTCTCACCAACCCGCACAGATCTTTTCAGGCCTGGCTGTCCCAGAGACTTGCCCACATAACCTTTTGGATTGTTTGGGGCAAACGGTTCCTCGTCAGTTGGCTTCACAATTGCAACACGCTCTCCCAAATGTTCTTGAAGTAGTAGGCACCACCCATCCCACTGTGAACAGCAACTGGGTCAACTCCATTCTTTATGGCTTTAATGACATCCTTCGCGAGCTGCTTCATCCGAGAGGAAGGGCTTGAACAGCCAAGGATTTCAATAGGCCCACTCCGGTCTCTTTTCCAAACATCCTTGCCAGTAGGGGAGAGGCAAGGTGTGGAATTGCTTCGATGAATCTGATTCCTTTTGAGAAGCAATGGTGAGTCATTGCGAATGCTGCTCAGATCATTATTCAGAACCAGGTCACCAAAGGTCAATGAGCTCTCATCAGTGGGCATATTGAGGGCTATCTGCAGCTTCTTTTTCACAGTTTGCACATTTTCTCCTCTCTCCAGCTCGATGCCAAGGACAGAACCATTGTCAGTTTGGACAAAGACTCTCTTCCAGCTAAGCTGCCTCCCTCAGTTCTGCTACCTCCAGGATATTCACTGCTAAAGCTTCGATCCAGGACTGCCACAGCCATCTGTGTCTGAACAGGACAGTCCAAATCCCTGGACATAGAAGAGCTGAAAGGATCTGCCTATATGTGCAAACCTCTCTCGTGTAGTCCACCAGAGAAGGAAGCAACAACAGAGCAAGGGCAAGACAAACTTTTGCAACTTGCAGCCAGCAGTCTTTGATGTTTACACCACCTTTGCATCAACTGAAGCTCGATATCACAGGACCATTGGTTGATTGATATACATATCCCTGGGAGGAGAAAAAGAGAAATGAATACTATATAGTACAAAAAACAAGTTTCAACAATGCAACGATAAATATAAGATTCAAGACAAAGCTAGGAAATACAAAAAATGTGGAGTGATTATGATTGTAGATGTCTGATACAAATGGATTAGCTAGCATGCAACATACTGACAAAACCTATCAAGTTACTTCCATAAACGATATATTATTTAGATCATTCCTTTTCCTTTGCCCATTCCAATACAAGGACTAAGTTACAGTCCTTTGCCAGGGTGAGGTAGCAAGCTTTCACAAGTTTATGCCCCATAAACCTATTCACAACTGTCGACCAGAACAAGTGGTAGATTATATTGAGAGTTAAAAGTTTATGACTGCATTTCAAAACCACTGGTGACCAGACCAAATTGAATATTTTGGCAACAATAATAAGGATAAGAATATTATAGCTAGAAATGTCAGTAAGCTTAGATCTCAATCTCAGGCAGAGAGTAGAATCAATTGAGTGGAATTCATAACATCAAACATGTAAGCATACCCTTGTCTTATTACTAACTAGAATCTAAAAAAAAAAAAAAAAAATAGCTTCTCTTAAGGAAGAATAACCCCTTGAAGGAAAAACTGAGATCATTTCCACCTGTTTTGGTACAAGTGGACAGACCAAATCTCCTCAGAATCACAGAGTCTTGTAATTCAATCCCGTGATTGAAAGAAAATATAGCAGCTATAAATAGCATCAGTCCATACAAGGATAGGCAGATTTTGCATGCAACCAGAAATTAAATAGGATTAATCCATGGTGACTAGCTGTATAACAACTCCAACGTTCGATTGATTTAAGCCTACAAAATGCTAGGAACAAATCGATTCCTCGACCAGCTATTTTTTTTAAAAAAAATCTCTTTTAAGAGAAAATCCCCTTCGCTGACCGGATCAAATTGTTCAAATGGCTCACAAGGTTTCACACCAGTGAGAAACACTCAGTGCAAAGGAGGACCTAAGAACACAAACCGAATTTATTTTATTTTTTTGACTGGAGTCTACGAATTCCTGACGACTGAACCCGATAAATCCACGAGCGAAGAGCATTAAAAAACACGAGCTATGCTATAGATCCTACACGTTTGATAAGAAATGACCCGAATCCCACATTTTTCCGATTGAATAGTACCACCAAAAGTCAGAAAGCCAAAACAGGGAGCATGAATGAACATGATGAATCCCATTACCATTCACCAACGAAAAAATTCGAGACGGCGCCGGCGGTCTGGAATCACGCCCTGAATCGATACGAGAAGAAGCGAGCGACACAAAATCAGTGGCAATCCCAGGCGCCGCTCATTTCGATCAAAGGCCTCCGCAAAATCGAAAAAAAAACATTAGCGAGCCCGGACTAGCACCGCCCGCCGCTGCGAATGACATTGATTCACCACAGGCCGAGTCGAGGAGGAGCTGGCGAGCGGGCGTGGGGACTCACCGGCGGGCGGGCAGTGGACGGATCTGAGCGCTCGCGGCCAAGGAACGGCCACAGCGCCGCCTCCCTCCTCCTGCGGCGGCGTAGATCCGACGTCCGGTCACGTCGCCGGCGCAGATCCGGCGGCCGGGCGGTGCGCCGTACGCGTCCCACGGTGGCGCGTAGCGATTCCTGTGTGTGTGTGTGATTTGTCCTTTTTCCTCCGGGCTAAACTCGTCCTGGGTCCGAGAGACGGGTTAATGGGATAACCGCGGTTAACGAGACTCCTCCCTGCCGTCTTATAGTCTCGAGGTTTTGCGTTTAGGACCCTACAAATTGTTATATTTTCTGAAATGGTGCTCTTGTCTGCAGGAGTCACGACAAGGAAAAACTTGCTGCTACTTGCACACTGTGGACTGTGTCTGTGGTTTGGTGCATTGCATTGCACACGACGACAAGATTGAGGGGCATAATATTCAAGCAATTACAGTGGGCGCAGCACGGAATGTGTTTTCCCGTTGCTTGTTTTACAAGAGAAAGGTAAAGGACACAAGCTTGGTTTTGGAAATTACATAATAATACTACAGTATGTAGATATTTAAGGATGTATATAGCTTGTTTTACAAGAGTATGTTTTGGAGTTGTCTATCTTCAAACTCTTCCGGTTTTTTCACACCACTTTGGGAAATATTTTGAGTTAGCATTACTTTAGAATTTAAAACGGCTCATGTCGCATCAAACAATTCAGATACTATAAATGTGCATCTGAACATCTCATCTATCAATCACCCGGTGATTTAATTTCGCACAACTATGTCATGAGAGCTGGTAACTATGTTATGAGAGCTAGCTAGGAGTATCTAGTCCTTGAAGTCATATTTAAAGCATGGCAAGCCATCATACTTTTCCAAGCCAAAGTAGGAGAAGTTGGTAACAACTTGGCTCATATTGAAAAATAAATGAATGAACAAAAGCTGCTAAACAAAAGCCAGCATGGAGTAATGATGTATGGCACATGGCAGATTAGTTATGACTGAAATTAGAGAGTAGGAGCCACCTTCGTTTGGCTTTTGGTTAATGCAATTCCAAAGCAGTCCTATTCTTTCCTACGGAGTACAGTATGTGACGATTTGGTCGCCACTTGTCTAGATATCATAAATAAATATCGCTAATATATGATTAATTTATTTATGCAGGGGGTCATACGAAGAAAGCAACACGAGGCCCCTCTCCACAAAAAAACAAAAGTATTGCTGTGCCTTTGCGCAAAGCAGGAGCCAGAGGCCCATGATACTTTCACGGGCAAATAATTTCTCGGACCAATACGAATACGGACGTTGAATTAATAGAGGAGCCCATCACGCCGTCTGTTTGCTTTGGGATTGGAACGGAAGACTCTAGAATCCGATATCCCCAGCACGACACGGCCTCCACATGGCGCCGTGAGACAGGACGGTGACCGCACCCGCACCACGACGCGGGGCCCCGCGCGGCAGCGGCAGCGGCGGACGCTGCCGGCACGGAGGCGGCAGCGCGGGGTGCGTGCGGTCCAGTCACCGGTGGTGGCGCGCGATCGTCGAGCAGGTGGAAAAAATCTGTCCGTTGGCTGGCAGCTGGCAACAAGCCCTCGTCTGTCTGGGTGACTGACCGTGACCGTGGTCCGGCCGCGCGGCGGCTTCCACGCAACAGAAGACTTGACCCGTGTACCATAGCTGCCCGTGACCGTGACTGTTTTTTTTTTTTTCCAACTGTGGCCGTGAGTTCTGAGGCTTTTCGTCTGGCTGTTCACCAGTTCATGGCTTTGAAATTGACCAGGAAATCTAAAAGTGGCGCGGAAACAGAAATATTTGGCGTGTATTCGATCGGTTTCGAGGAGTGTTCGTGTGGTTTGGACGTTTGGCTGGCACCTGCTGCTGATGAGTCAGCGGCGGCAGTAGGGGCGGATCTATATTATGACCGGTGGGTGCGGCCACACCTACGAAAAAACTTAAAATCAGTGATTATGATGATCAAATCTTCAATGTATTTACACCCACGGAATAAAATTTTATACACCCACAAGCCATACACACCCCTTAGAAATGCTCTAGCTCCGCCACTGGTTGGCAGCCTAACTGATCAATTATTCTGAGCACGATGACGATGTGTCAACCTGATTGGCGATCCTTTCGTCAAAACTAAAACACAGTGACGCGTACTAATTGACCAAGCATGCTGCATCGCTGCTGTCTTGATCGGCTGTTCGCAGGCTCGATCTCAGCTGTCCTTGTCCATTTCTGCCTGATGCATGTATGACCAGGGTGCTTTGTTCAAACTCGAGCGTTGACACCAGAGAGCCCCGGCGGTACAGTGGCTAACACGATCGACCGGAGGTCTGGAAGACTTAGTACACAAGAACTGGTGTTCAAGAACTGGTGTTATAGAAGCGATTTTTTTATTTTAGATTTATTCTGTACTAGGAGTAGTATTATAATAATTGGACAACGACGCATCAATAAAGAGAACAAAAATCAAGATGTACTCCTACGTAAACGAAGGTTTGTCGTTTTTGACTTTTTGAACTTCACAAGCCACCATCCGTCTTATTCAAAATATTTATGCAAAAACATAAAAATAAATTAATCAATATTCAAGTATTTTTATTGATAAAATATCTGTAACAAAATAAATTATATTTCTGCAAAAAAAATTGAATATGACAAAAGCATCAAATGGCACGGAATCAGGGGTGACAAACTCAATGGACGGAGAAAGTAGCTACATAAACGAAGAGAATTTGTTTTTTTTTTTTTTTTTCTGTTCGTGGAGCAAAGAATGTGCAGGTCAGTCCGTGAAAGATGAGACAGAGGTACCAGCTCGATTATTAGGCTTAGGGATTAGGGCCAAGAGAATCAGTTGGCACTAAAGAACGTAATGCTACGTAGCCAGACACTATAACAAGCGTCTCGTTGCCCCACTCCACGGCCACTAAAGCGACATCTTTGACTTTGAACCAGAAAATAAGGTTAAAGTTTTTCGATTCGCTTCAAAAAAAGAAGTACTACGTGCACTACACTTGTTTTATTAAAATAAATAAAACATATGTAAGATTTTAATGAGGGAAAAACATGTGTGCTCTATCGTTTCGGGGTGAAAAACTTACCTTGTAGTACACTCGAATTTTATGAGTATGTTAATAGGGAAAAAAAATTCAGGTTCTTTGGAGGAGCTCCACATCCAGATTAAAAGATATTTTTAAAAATGGGTAAAATGCTCGTTCACCGCATGCATCACCAGTTCTATCTAGAAAAATTTTCAGCAAGACAATCACCCATAACTGTAATAGAACTCGAGATGGTTTACACCCGAATCTTCAATTAGCACTAATTCTATCTAAAAACCATATTAAAGTAATCACTACAAACTAGTAAATAGATTGAGTATAAATCTAGTATAAACGAATTAGTTGACAGTAACAAATGTCAAGACGTGGAAGAAAAAAAAGTCATCCGGAAACCTATATTTATCCCTTCCATACACACTATTTTTAATACGAAGAAGAAAGTGAAGGAAAAAAAAATATTCAATTTGAGGGACAGCTGATTTCCACGGGAGAAATGGCAAAAAACTACAAGAGTAGTTCACCATCAGTCGATCACACCGCTGGCAAAACCGTAATCTCTTGGTGCACAGGACAGTACAGCGTGGGAGTAGATTGACGGGTCGATCGTGAAGCCAAGGTCAGGCCGATCCTGACGGGTCCAGAAGCGCGCGGCGGGTCATAAAAGCCGGCCGGCCGTGCACGTCATGCACCCGTCCATTCTGACTGGGCAGCCCAACCCAACCCAACACTCATATATACGTGACCACGTACAGTACCATAAACGGCTCCAAGTAAAGTCCACTGCACTGCACGCATCGATCCATCTCCCCAACCGCGCGCACATGGCACACCCTAGTTTATTTAGGTTTTTCTTTATTATTTAGGGTGTGTCGATCATGTGTGTGATGCATGGTTGGTACCATGCCACAGCCAGAAAAATTACGCTTACGTGGATGGATTACGCTGACCCCCGCACGGATCCTATCCTATGACGACGAGGGCTCCTAAACAAATCAGAAATATCCTAGGCCCCAGCATCCTGGCTTGGTTAGTTGGTTTGGTGGGTGCGGTTCGTTATCCCCCTCCTCCTCCTGCCTTGCTACCCACACTACAGTAGCTTTGCTCCGCGTCCACGTCCACGGCGCGCGGGCGGGCACCGGGCACGGGCAGTGGGCAGGGCACGGCGATGCATGCGAGGGAGAAGAGAGCAAAGCGGGCAGGCGTGTCGTCGTGCGCGCATGTGCCGGGACCGGGAGAGAGGACGACGTGCCGGCTACCTTGAGTGAGAGTGCGTGGTACGAGTGGTACTCCCTACTGCGTGGTGAGTACTCCTAGCTGATAGCTAGGCGGGCGACCGAGCGCCGCGCGTTTCACGTACGGCTGCGTGCGTCGTGGACTCGTGGGATCGGCCGGGCGCCTAGCCTAGGTAGCACGTACGAGTACTAGCTGCTGCGTGCCTGCATGTACCGTGCGTGGTGGGGGCGACGACACGGAGGGCGCCCGAGACCGCGACGTGGCGGGGCTCCAACGAACTGGCATGCACCGTGACCGTAGGACGTCCGGCCGGGGATCTCTCGTAGTATCGTTTGGTGCCGTGCGGTTGCAGCGACGCATGCATGCATGTGCCGTGCCGCGCCAGCAGTGCCCGCGTCGGAAGCAAGGGATATGCTGGCCGTTCGATTGGTTTATGCATTCGGTTCGCATATGTGCGACAGAGGATTCGTGGTGACCGTGGCACGAGCCACCTGCCCCACCACCACCAAAGCTAGCAGACCCAACCCCAGTACCCGGCTGGACATTTACGCCCTGCATCAGGCTTATCGGCACACTGATGAGTCCAGTAGTAACCACCGTTCGCTGTCCGTGAGTCCGTCCGTCGATATCCGTCTCACTCCCGGCCGGTCGGTGTCTCTTCTCTTCTCTACGGTGTAGTACGTGAGTACAGTACCTAGTAGTACCGCGCTACCGCCTGCTGTACATGTCTTGGCCGGTGCCTTGTAAATGCACGCACTGATTCAGAGTGTGACCACCAGCCACTACTCATCATGTTTCATGTTTCCCTGATGCCCAGCTGCAAGTCTGCGACAGACGACGGGCGTCAGTCGTTCAGAACCTCACACGAAACTACGCGCAGGGAGAAAGGCAAGGCACGAGGCTCCATCATATCATACGGAGTACATAAAAAAAAACCTATGAAACGAAAAATGGTTGCGAGCGAGATCGAGGGGAGGGGCAGAGACGGCCGGTGGACATGCGACTTTGCGAGTTGCGGAGCCGGAGCCGCGGTGTCCCGATAAGCATATGCGATGGTCGGTCCTTCTCCGACAGCTCAGGCCTTTTTCAAAGGCCGGCGATCGACATCGAATCCATCGGTTCATCACCACAACCACAACATCCGTAGCGCTTTCAGTGCAGTTTACGTCGCCCGCCGCTCAAACAGTTTGAAGCTGTCCGTCCGTCTCTACTAACCCGGCCGGCCAGTCCTCATCACACAGCAGGCGAAACACCAATCACTCGCGTCGATCACATGGCCGGTGGCACGACACGGCGCCACGCGCACGAATGCAGACACGCCACGCGTGGTTTAGTTACTTTAAGTACTCCCTAGGATAGTATATATATACTCCGTACTCTTCTCTATATAATATAAGAGCTCATCAGGCAGTTGGAGCTTGCCGGCGGGGTTCGCTTGTCTAGATCCTCCGCGGCACGATGGCCGCGTTAGGTGCGATGGCCGGCCGCGGCCCGGCCTCCTCGCATCACAAACACAAAAAGCCGGCCGGCCGGCCGGCCCTCACGTGGGGCACCGGGACACGTACGCCCTTTCACGAGGCCGGCACCGGCAGTTGCAAAGGAAAGGATGGCGATCCAGGCACCACCGAACGACCAAACTGTACCGCGGAGGCAGGGCATCCATCGATCTTTCCACCATCAGCAGCCGATCGATCACCGATCGAGCAGGTAGCCATAATCATGCGTACGTGCAGTGCATCTCGACCGGAGCGGGCAGGCTCGATCGGCATCGGCACAGGCCGGGATTGCTGTGGGCATGCAGTGCATCTGGACCGGAGAGCATCGATCGATCGATCGATCCACCATCAGCAGCGGCCGTGATTTGGATGGATCCCGGACCGCCACTAATCGCCGTCCGGTCCGGCAAAAACTGCTGTTGCTTTGGGTGTGGCCTTGTGGGAGAAGAACATGCTGCTGCTGTGCCTAATTGTTAGGAGAAATGTTTGGGGTTTGGTTCGTGGCTGCCTAAATCTGGAGCACACCGCTCGTGAAACGCTTTCCTATATCTGCAGGCAATGGCAGATGCAGGACGCTGAAGGTGTCGTCTTCACCCTCAAAATGCAGGGGATACGGACGGATCGGGTCAGAGTGGATATGCTTATAGATATGCTTTATTAGGTGGTGAAAAATTGTTCTTATAAGTGACATGGCACCCCTCCCGCTACCATCATCACTGGATATAAGCTTTATTAGGTGGTTTAAAATTGTGTGACATGGCTCCTACCATCATCACTAATACAAGTGAGAGGAGGACAGATGAAGCAACTCGATCGACTTTATTCCAACACTGGGCAAAGCTTTGCTTGTTTGGCCATGGTGACTCGTGTGAGAGTTGAGAGCGATACGTGCAACCTCTTGCCTGGCAGACGTCCAACAAAAATTAGAAGTTATAAATCAGTTTGGTTACAAACAGTATATCCAAACTGACATCGAAGCTAGAGCTCTACCAGTACTAAACAGAAGCGAAACAGTGACTCGCCTGTATATAGAATAGCAACGAATCAACAAACCAAAAAAAAAAAGGCAGAGGAGGATTATCTCAAAAGGGCTAACTGATTGGTGTGTGTATTCTAGGTTCTCTGTTTTAGATAGAAAAATTTTCATTGTAGATACTACTAGATACCAAGGGCGATTGCAGGTTGCTTGGGCCAGCCTGCTACGTTTTGCAGCCCATATACTTCAGAGATCTCCAGATGTAAAATTCTCTTCACTCTGCTAAAAAAAATATGAAAAAATCTCTTCACCTATATATATCAAACATCTCTTATCACCTTCGGTTGCTTATCTCTCCATAATTTTACAGAAAGCTATTACATAAAAAAAAAACTGCATGCATATGATCAGTAAGAACTACACAGATGCACAACAAATTGTTGCAGTAAAGTGTTAAAAAAGGGCCATGTAGGAATTATAGATGTAGATCGATCAGCAACTCTCCATATACGTACATGCATTTAGAAAAGGGTACAAGCCCAACAAACCAGTAATTTACATCGTTCCCATTATATACCTACTATATTTATGCTATTAGGGTCTCCTTTTAAAATAAAATAAATAAAACAAAACTAGGATCTCCTCAGTTTTTTTTTATAGGGTCTCCTTAGTTTTTAGACGAACTTTCATTGCATATACTGCTAGCTACGGTAACGTTTTTTTTTTTTTTTTTTTTTACCAGGAGCTACGGTAAAGTTAAATCTGCTCGAGCCCATGCTCCCGCTCTGGAGCACATGAGAAAAGGGTAAAGGCCGGAAACAGAAATGATGTAAAGCGAAGAACTTTAGTCTCCTTTGGTTTGATGGGCCGGCCTGCTATACTTTGCAGCTCATCTTAAGTTCACTTCATCTTATATATTCAGCATTTCTATCACCTCGAATCGCTCTTCTCTCCATACTTCTCCAGAACGCCAGTAGATCATAAAACTGCATGCACATGATATCAGTAAGAACAACAGATTGACAACAAATCTATTGCACCACAAGCGTTAAAAAGTGATAGTAACTGTTAAATAATGCTCACGGTTCTGCAGTAGCTGCTTGTGTCCACGAAGAAAAACCGACCATCGTCACCACCCCATGAACCACTGAACTCTTCGTCAAAAGAACTGAAACCGAAAGACCGGCACTGTTCCTGCTCCCCACCATGCTCCTCTTCCGCAGAGGAATCGCCGCCGTCGCCGAAGCCACCAGCAGGTGCCTCGGCGGGACCGACATCGACCTCGACGCAGTCCTGCTTCTTCCGTTCGTGCGCACCGCCTCGGCGGTTCTCACGTGCTCGACCCGCCGGCGGCACGGAGGAGGGCGCAAGGAGCCGAGCTGTGGTCGCGCAGAGGAGGTAGACTTACTTTGTGTTGTGTGTGATGCACGGCAAGATTTGTAAAATACTCTTTATATATTGCTACCATCAATCAGGAACGACTTAAACAGGGGGTAACGAGAGAGAGAAGCCATGAGATATGGGCACAACCAATCTCGTCTATGATCGACTATCTGTCAGAGTCCAGCCACGAACGGAACGGGCCGCAATTTCTCCGTGGAGCGTGATCCTCGTTGCCAATGACGATGGTGCTCTGCTCATTACGCGTGGAACTTCCATGACGTGGGGGAATAGTTGTGTTACACGTGGAAGGGAACTGGACAGAAGCGCAGAGGTTAATTCGGCTGGCATTGACGTCTTGGCGTTGGCGGGTGGCAGCAGTTGGGTCAGGTTTCAGATCGGGCTTTCTGGTGGTCACCGTGGACAACCTTTAGGCCCTTTACAGTCCAGTTGGGGATCTAATATGAATTTATGTCGTTCACAACAGCGTTGAAGTGAGATCTTTTTTTAGGAAAAGGAATTTGTATTCCAGCCTATTCAAGGGGTTTGCACACAACCAATTCCTATTACAGTTTCAAGCTCGAAGCTCATAAAAAAGTGAAACTAAACAAGTGAGCGCCAATCTAGTCACTAATTCGTTTACAAGACAACCCATGCTTTGCGAAGATCTCCATGGATAAAGTATCCAATGTTCAAAATGCCCACTTCAAAGGTGATTTGTTGCTCTTCTTTTGCAGAATGTTTTTAGAAACGAGTCTAATAAGTTACCCTAAAAATAACACACGCAAATAAATAAGAGTATAGTCTTCTTTTGTCAAAAGTCACATCATTTCTACAAAACCAAATAGACCATAAAATTGCACTTGTTCCCAAACAAATTAGAGAACGCATATGCTGGTATGTTTGTAGAAAGATCTAGGAGGGTCGGAACAAGAGGAACACTAACATTTGACAAAATAGAGCGCAAACAGTTATGTTGTCATTATGTATACAATGTGTCGCCCAAAATTTATACATTTATCTAGTGCAACAACATACCTAAATTGTCGGGGATATCAATATAATTTTAGTCTAATTTGTTAGTGGCATAGGCGTAAGAAAAAATTTCATAATCATTGGAGCATAACATATATATTTATCACTAATGCATGTATGTATAGTTGATCTGAATGTTGACATACTATTTATTTATCTCTATTTGTGTGGCCCACCATATATTCTAGTCTAAGTATACCAATAGAAACATTACCACAAACATATGCGTTGGGACCTTTGTGCTATTGATCGAGTTCATATTGGCAAAATTGATCTATTATCCGTTTGCGACGATGATTATAGATGGTGGAATTTATGAGCTTTTTAAGGTTTCTTGTCTCTCATCAATGGAGTTGGAGTAATTTGGTTTATTTTTGTAATGAGAGGATGAAATTTTTGTTTAGTATCAATGAAGTTTTCTTTGCCGAAAAAAAAAATCAAAACAAAAATTGAGCGATTAAATTGAGCATAACGACATGCTTGGCCTAAGCGATCCAAGAGGCAAAGCAGTCCAATAAAGCCGATATTTTGTTTCTTCATCGCTACATTATTATTATTTTTATTTGTAACTTTGTTTTATGATGGCAATGTGCTCCTGTTTGATGGAACTTTGTGAATCAATCTCAGGTATTGCTTAAAAAGATGTCAACCACTGATTAGTAGGCACTTCCCAAGTGAATATTTCTACTTTGTCCATTTGGGCTGTCAACATTCTCAACATCTATTTTTTATAATTGAGTTAAAAATAAATATTCTAATTTTTGCCTTTCCAAACTCTAATAATAATCATATATTAGCCAGATAGAAAGACAGTTCCCCAGGAACAGTCGGGGCACGCAATTGGTTACAACATTTTTTTTTTTTAGTACTTTTACAAAAGAAAAAACATTTGGGTGGCTGGACTAGACAGTAGTTAACTCGTGGGCCGATCAATTTTGAGCCCACGGTGAGTAATTAGAGTGGGGTACTTTGGGTACAGGCCCAACTGGTGTACAAGAGGCTGGAGCACTGGACCGCGCGCTGGACGTGGACGTTGAGCAACAATCGATCCTTCGCCGCCCAAACGGATAGCCACCACCCAGAGAGCGACCCCCGCACTCGACGGGACCTACGGCCTACCACGCCACGGACACCTGTGCCGCGCCGCGCGGAGGCGGAGGGGAGGTCGGCCAGAACCAGAGATGCACGAGGGGGCCGCGGTGGGTGGGTGGGTGCGCGCACGCACGCGGGGGGAGCCACTCACGTGCCCTGCCCAGCGCGACAGCGACGTCGCGTCGCGCCGCGCCGTGCCGTGCCGTGCCGCCCCATCCTTGTCCACGGCGCCCGTAGATTTCGTGTGGCGTGGCGCGTAGAGCGCGCGTCGTAGGGCAGCGTTGTCGCTTCTCAGCCGTATGCCGTCGTATGAGCGGAGCTCTCGCAACTCTCACAGCAAGCAGCAAGGCCGGTGGTTGGCGTGATCACGGTGAGCAGCCGCAGGCAGCCAGGCGCACTCGTCCATTCACAAAGGAAAACGAACGATTTCCTGGTCGTCTCAATACAAATACGAGCGGGACACCGGGACGTGCGCAAAGCGAGAAAGCAGGGGAACCGGAAGCCGCTAGAAGAAGCTCCCGTGGGACCCGCCTCGTCGCGGGGGTGGGGTCCGCTGGGCCACCAGCAGTGAGTTGGCCACATGGCCCGGTGCGCGTGCCGCGCGTAAGCTACGTTCTGATCTCGCGCTAATCAGCTCTCACATGCTTTAGCTTCATTTATTTACTGATCCCTATGCTGATTCCTACTACTACGGAGTATTTTTAACCAAAAAGAAGAAAGACCCTGGCTCTGCCCCCTTGCGCAGAGGGAATGTTCATGCCGACGCAACTACAGTAAGCAAGGAGTTGTTGTGCCCCTATGTCTAAACTCCATTAATTTAAAAGTTCAGGCTTAGGTGGCCAAAGCTTTGCGCTTTTTAATTATCCCCTGGAATCTTCCGCTCTGGCACATTGCCGGGGCTGCAAATTATATTACTTTTGCCTAGTAGTACTACTATACCATGTGATCAGTACACCGCTCGCTCGATCCAGCGAGCTAGTTATATATATATATATATATCTATAATAAAGAAAAAGGAAGAGGACTTCCTAGCTCATCATCGCTTTGTTTTAGTTAACTACTTCCTAGCTAAATATATCCCCAGCACGACAGATGGGTTTGCGTGTGCTCCTTTCTAATTTATGCTGGGGTTGTCTCCCGTATTCATTACCGCCTCATTTGATTGTATTTTAAAGAGACGGAGACAGCAATGAAAAAAAACTAGTAGTAATCGTCATGCGTGCATGTGAGTGCATGACTTCAAAGATTTTATTATTAAGCATCATCATCAGCTAGGTACAAGTCGGAGAACCGCACGTAGTGCGAGTGGTAGGGTCCGGTGGTTGAGATCCTACCGGCCAGTGTTCGAGCCCAGCTCGGCGCTGGTCTTCTCACCGGGGGTTTTCCCCAGTTTCTGCCTGGACGTTATCTTGCAGGCAACAATCACGCAGATCGATGATGGTCAGATGGTCAGTTGGCCGTCACGCGTCAGTCGATGATTTTTGAGTGTGTCGATGATTCATAGTTGTAGTTGTAGGTTTCCGTATACAAAAGTGGGTGTGTGTGAGGTGTGCGTGCGTGTGGTGTGTGTATTTGTATCCCTCCCGATATACTGCACCGGCACTTAGATGAGAGGTCGAAAAAAAAAAAAAAATACAAGTCGACCATCGTCGGTCATTCCTTTTTGCTTTTCCATTAATTTTAAGTTCTTCGTCATATGTATCATACGTACCATTGCCTTTTCGTTCTCAGAATTTTACATCCATTGAGTATTAATCCCATGCTTAATCACCCGTGGTATATACTATACGTCCAGCACCCAAATCCAGTAATCCACCCTAGGCTAACTGAAGCATGACATTCGAAGACGTTTCGTTCGGCAAGAAACGAAATGAAAATTGGAAAAAGAAAACGACAAGACCCGGACGTGTTTACACGTTCTCAGTTCAGTATAAGGAGTGAGTGAACGAACAAAGAAAAAGGCGAGACACAAAAGGGGGCGGTGGCGCACACATGGGCGCCGCGATGCGATGCGATGCTGCGTGCGCGCATGATGGTGTGTGTGATGTGCCTGGCTGCCATGCCATGCATGGATCTAAAGGTAGCTCCATCGGTGGAATTCTCTAAGCCATATGTTTTCAAAACAGAAAAGAATTCTCTAAGGCGGCAATACTTATATATAATAATATAATTCGTGTCGAGATGGATATAGTATACTACAACCCCGACATGACAACTCATGCAAAAGTCGGAACAATTTGCTCTGGCTGCTGCTGTTCACATCCATCCCTAGCTCTAGATTAGATATCGTTCGATTATGCATGGTCGGGCGTTTGTACGGCTATGGCTTAGCGGAAATGATTAGCGCATCGCACTTTCCCTGACACGCAGATGGCCCTGTCGATCCTTCATGAAGTATATAGTTTAGAATTAACTTAGAAAAGGTGTTCCTGTAGCTGGATTAACGTAAACACATGAACTTCACTATACTCTGAGTCTGAACATGATGCAAATTATGTGACCATTGTAAGGACTGCATTCTGGTAGTTACCACGAGCCTTTGTACTGGTGTCACACGAGCCTCACGGAGAAGTTACTGTACAAGACCGCTGGGGCCGCCGAGCACACAGTGCTGCCGTGCTGCCGTGCCATGCTTGTTGCTTGGCTTTTTGTGCCTATCTGCCATGCCATCATGGATCTTTTAACTCCATCGGTGGAAAAAGGAATATTCGATCCTAATCATCTAAGGCGGCTTTATTTATTTTTTAATAATATAATTCGTGTCGAGATTTATAACATACTACTATCCCAACCATTATCAACTCATGCCCATTTGTAATGTTATTTAAATATATTCTGCTGCTGTTCACTAGTTTTGAAGCTATAGATTAGATATCGTTCGATAGTGCATGGTCGGGCGTTTTAATTATGTGTTTTAGCGGAAATGATTATAACATTTTTTTCCTTTTTTAAATGGTGAGGCCCTGTCGCCGCTGGTGCATATAGTTTAGAATTCGCTCCTGCCGCCCACGTAAACACATGCTGCTTCCCTATGCTCCACTAACATGATGCAAATTATGTGACCGCGTCCGGACTGCATTCTGGTAGTTACCACGAGGGCCATACTGGTTTAGATAGCCGTCACGGAGAAAGTTACTGCTGCAAGCTTGCATTACTCCAGTACACGCACTCCAGTACGCATTCAGCGTGCCATGGTGCGGACAGCTTTTTACTGCTGGATGAAGCCCGGCTTTATCCGCAGCAGGCGCGGCAGTCGGCACAGAGAGAGAGAGAGAGGCTCCACCTCCTGCCTGACGACGCAGGGCGGGCAGCCATGCATGCATGCGGCATGTCCTACCGGTGCGTGTGGTCGTCGATCCGTCCGTCGTCGGCCCGGCCGCCTCGCCCTTGCGCGTGTCACCTTTTTCAGATCTCGCAGCAGCAGTACGTGCCGCCACTGTTGGCACGTGCGCGCGTGTCAGGGGCACACGTGAGCGCGCCTGGCCCTGCCCGGTCCGGTCCGCCCCCTGCTCACGCCGCAGCGATGGTCCCCCGCGCGGAGGCGACGGGGAGGTCTCGAGCGGCGGCCAGCGGCCAGGCCCCGCCGCGTCGAGGCGTACGAGAGCGCTCCACCCGACCGGCGCCGCGAGCCCGCGCGGCGGGATGTTGCTTGCGCTTGGTCGCTTGGACCGCGGACGTGACCGGTGCGGGAGGGGCCCTAGTGGCCAGCCGCGGCCGGGCCACCCCGTCGTTCTGCACACGCGCACGGGCCCTTGTCTCCCGCACAGCACTGCCTTGGCATTGGCATTAGCATTGCCGTGGCCAGGGCTAGCTAGCTAGCTGATCGATCATGCATAGTACGTGACCACACGCTGCACGCTGACTGGTCTCGATCTCCCTGCCCTGCTTCTATCTCTCTCCCACACTGCGATACCAATGCGAGCGATACAGGCGTAGTAGGGCCAAAGCGTTAGCAGCGAGTACGTAGCTAGGTAGTTGCACGACCTCGGGGGGTGGAAGCAAAGCATGCGTTTCATTCACCGAGAGCGCCATTTCTCAACTTTTTTTTTTGGCGAGTTAGGCCGGCACCCACTAGGAAACAGCACCCACCCAGCAGATGGTCGCACGTGTTTTCTGTACACACGAGTCGTGCTTAGAAAACAACACCGATGCAAGCGGATCGATGGATGCGTGCACGCCCCGGTCGTCGTCACACTCGACTCGAATCGCGACGGGTGACAAACGGACATGCGCGTGCCACTCGAATCGCTGGAGCGGCCCGTCCAGACTGCGCTGCGACACAGGGGACAGACACGACGCCTGCCTGAATTCCTGACTCCCGAAAACCACAGTTAGATCCACCTTTTTTTTTCGCCGCTCAGAATCAGCACGCGCGCGCGCGCGCGCCCGCCGGGTGCGCGCGGTACGTAGACTCGGGACGCAGCGGCTCGCGGCGCCTTTTGCGGGGCCGTCACGAGCCTCGGCACGGCACGGCACCGAACGCCCACGCGCGCGCGACGACATGCCCCACGTCTCCACCACTGGATCCTACTCCTACCCCGCTCGGCGCGGGAGCGACGGGGACGTGGATCTTGTTGCGTCTGCTGCACGTACGTGGGTCGTGGCATGGTTGGACGACGTGGTCGTGCGTACGCACGCACACGCGCGTTGCTTCTTCTTCTCCCGTCCATGGGATACACAGCACGTACGAGAGGCTGGCGTGGAGTTTACGTGCCGCGCCGATCGGGTCGCGGCGGCCCACGTGCGGTGAATTGGCCGGGAAGCGAGCGGTCGGCGGGCGGAGGGGGGGATGGGTACGCATGGTGGATCGGTATCCATCATTTTCCTGCTGCTCTGCTGGGGCTAGGCTGGTCTTGCGCGGTGAAACGAGCAGAAGATACTATAGCTTGGTAGCCTGCAGGTAGGGCGCACGTGAAGTGGTCGGTTTCACCGGATCCGTCTTACCGCCAGCCACCACGAAAATCATCGACAAGATAGAAAGTGAAAGGCCGGCCGGCTGGTGGTCTAGAGCGCCGCGGCGACAGCGAGAGAGAAGGACACACACGTTATACGCACAATACCAGCCAGGAAAAGGCACGACGAGGAGCTGCCGTGGACGGCGTCTCCTCGACGATCCTGCCGGCTCCATCCATCGTTACCGCAAATGTGGTACGGCCAGTAACGAACTTTTCGTGTTGCAGTGCAGGCTGTTACCGTATCTCGGTCGTCGCTCTTGTGAAAAAGGCACCACCATCCAAATGGCAAATGCATGGTTTCTCTTTATTATCTATCTATCTGAAATCAAACGAGCTTTGATGAATGAAAGGGAGGCATGAATGGGGGGGGAGGAGTGGCCTGGCCGAATCTGGAGCACATGACCCGGTGGCCGTCTCCATCCACGGGATGCCCGCAATTCCCGGCCTCATGTGCCTCCCCATCCGTCCCCACCTCCCCCAAACCGTCACGTGACCCCTAGTAGTCCCCATCCACGTCAGCCCCTTCCTTGTTCAAGTGCGTGCACGACCACCTCCCTCCCTGCCTCGGGATTAACCCCAGCTAAGCTCGGCAGTGGAGCATCGGTCGGTACGGCGCCGCGGCGGGTGATTAGCCCATTTAACCAGACGCCAGCACGTGCGCGCCGGGGCTAACCGCCGCCTGTGCTGGGGCTGGGTCCGCGTCTGCGTCTCGCGCGCGAGCACGCGCGCGCGCGGCCAGGGAAACCCGGGTGCGCGAGTAGGTTGACCGCGTATAAAGCGTCGCGCGAGAGCTACCGGCAGCCATAGCAGGCAAGTAGAGAGTATAGTGGAGGACGGGAGAGAGGGAGGGAGAAGGCAAAGCAAGGTCGGAGTCGGTGAGGGAGCAGGCCAGCGAGCGAGACGGTGGGAAAGCTCTCTCGCGTGTCACGTGACAACTCTCCGATCCACCGACGACGGTTGGTCGGCGGCCGGAGGCGGAGGCGGGAGCGGAAGCTACTGGCCGGCCGAAGAGAATTGTGAGTCTCCAGGCGGCGATGGCGGCGGGGCGCTGCGACTGACGTGCGACGATTATGGGCATCCAAGGTACGTACACGTACAAGCACGCGCGCATGGCCGGCCGGGCGCCATGGCGCCGTTTGCTGGTGTTTTGTTGTGTGATCGACGACGGACGGCGGCTTTCGAGTCATTGGCGGACACCGGCATGGATCGATCGCCTAACTCTTCGGGAAATACAAATCGCAGGGAACAAGGCGGCGACGCACGAGCACGACTTCCTCTCGCTGTACGCCGCCACCACCGCTGCCACCAAGGACGCCGCTCCTCTCCTGCTCCACGACTCCAAGGCGGCGCCGCCTCCCTCTCCAGGTCTGACAGTTCCATGTTTTCTTCTTCCTCCATCTCTTACGACAGTTCTACTACTCCCTAGCTCGTTCGACCTCGGCGCAGTACATAGCGTTAGGTAGATCTGCTGCTGTTCTCTCTCGTTGCAATTTCCTTATTCGTGCAAGCCTGGATCAACCACGGAAGAAATTAGCCGAGCAATCCAGCTTGTAATTACGTATAATTAATTAATTATTCAAATTAGCATGTTCCTCGCACTGACGCCTGATGATTGGGGTTTATTATATGAATAATATTAAATAATAAAGTATAGTGCACCGTATAAATTTCGTGCAAATTAAGCTGGGCGGCGATAAGAAGCGACAACCAAAAGCAACGGCGGATCACGTGTGGGTTGGACGCAAGGAGCCGTCGACGGCCTTCCATCCCATCTGTCCGGGGCCCACCCACCCACGGGCTGCCTAATCATGCTTAGCAGTTAGCAGGAGGCAGGATGTGCATTTTATAAGAACAACTCGTGTGTTGATTTCGATCCTTTCATTCTTCTTTTTTTCATTAATTTAATTATTACTCTATGTTAGAAAAGAAAAGAAAAAAGATCCATCGTTATTATCTTTGTACTATAAAATGCTCGCTGGCTGCTGCTGACAAGAAAAATTACTGCCTACTGTATGTGTATTTAGGTAATTTCCTCTTGAAGACGCACGACTTCCTGCAGCCGTTGGATCAGAAGCCGGGAGCGCCGCCGGTTGGACGCCGTCGCCGCTGCCCGTTTCCGGCGCGGAGAGCAGGCACCGGCAGCAGGTGGTGCACGCGCTGCCCCTGCCCGGCGGGCGTCGGCACCTACAGCATCAGCCCCGCGCCCGTGTCGGTCGCGCTGCCGGCATTCCGCCGCCGTCGTCAAGTCGGAGCCGCCGTTCGTGCTCTGGGGCCAGCCTGCTGCGACGCTGCAGCCGGGCGCGCGAGGTACGTTACGGAGGCATACCCTACCATGTAGTGTAGTACAATGTTCCCGACTCGGTCGCGTGCGCCCATGCGCAAAGCACTCGCCACACGGACACGGCGCCGGGGTCGCAGCGCGTCGGCGGTGGTGTCGCGCGTGCCCGGCGGCAGCCGGCACCAGACAGATCAGCCCGGTCGTGCGTACGTACGGGGCCGCCGCCGTCGTGAAATATTTTGCCGTTCTGCTCTGGGGCCAGCCTGCTGCGACGCTGCAGCAGGGCGCGCGAGGTACGTTACTAGGCATACCATACCATACCATACCAGATTTATGCGTTACTTTTCGGTCGCGTGCGCCCATATAATTAGTTTTTATTTTACTAAATTTAACGGCGCCGCGGTCGCAGCGCGTGGGCGTCGCGTGATTTGTCGTGGTCGTTACTCGAAGTTTTTGGGTTGGAGGGATGGAAACTAAAACATGGCCGTAATGTAATGTACTAGTACGTCTCTACCAGAGAGATGGATGAGAGAGGGAGGGAACGGGCCTCGTGCATGTACGCCGGCCAGCAAGCCGGGCCCGTTCGGGCCCATGTTGCCCGTGCACTTGAGCCTCGTGTCGTGTCGCGTCACGTCGCGTCCTCTCTGTGCCGAGGAGACCCACCCTACCCACGTGACCTCCAGGTGCTTACCCGCCGGGCCCGGCCCACGGCACTGATGGCCGCGCCGCGCCGCGCCGGCCACAACCACGCTGGGCGCTAGCTGCCACCGGCCCCACCACCCACCGACATGTGGGGCCGCACGGCTTCCGCCTGCCTGCGCAATTCTTCGATAACTGTTTGTTTGTGGGAAAGGAAAAAAAAAAAAAAAATGCTAAAGCTGAAGCGGGCGCTTTGTGTGTTTGTTGTTTGTGGGTATCCACCCCCGCAGGGCACCAGCCGCAGCAGCAGTGGGCGCTCCCCTTCGCCGGCGCCGGGCAGGTCAGGCCGTCGCCGCAGCAGCAGCAGACGCCACCGGATAGGAAGGGCCGCGGAGGCGGTGGCGGCGGGGTCATGGAGTCTGGCTCCAGATCCAGCGGCGGGGCGGGGTTCGACGACGACGACGGCCTCACCACGCGCCGCGAGGTCTCCTCCTCGCTCCAAGGTAACCTCAATTCCGCGCTGAATCTATGCGAAACTCCTCTTCCTCTGTTGCTCTTGACTCCGGCGACGATGGGGAAACTCGATATTTATCTCGATTTTTGACAGTTTCCGCCCATTGTTTTTCAATGATTTTTTAAGACGCCCCCGTCCTTGTACTCATCGGGGGTAGTGTTCCGTGTTCGTGTAGCAGCAGAGTTGACGGTGAGGAAGAGGATGACTGGTGTGGAAGGGATGAGTCCGCAGGCGCTGGTGGCGGCGGGCGCGGGCTGGAAGTGGCAGCCGGCCCACGTCCACCAGCTCCACGCGCACCTCCTCGTCTCCGGCCGCCTCAGCGGCTCGCCTGCCCCTGCCGCCCTTGCGCTGCTGCGCGTCGCCTGCCGCGTCCGTGCGTCCCCTTGCCTCCGCCCGCTCGCCCACCACCTGCTCGACCGAATCCCCACCCGTCCCCGCACCTCCTCCACGCCGCAGCGCGCCTCGCCTCCCGCCTCCGTCTGTCTTCCGTCGCGCTACGCCACTACCTTGCTCTCCGCGCGCGCCACCCGGCGTTCCTCCCGCCCGCCCCTGCCATCGCAGACGTGCTGAAGTCCGCCCCTGGCCGGGCAGCACATGCCCACGCACTACGAGTTGCCGCACACGGGGTGGACGCTCGTTTCCTTGACAACACGCTCATCTCCATGTACTTTGCCTGTGGCGACGGCTATAGGGCACGCCAAGTATTCGAGGGAATGTCTGAACGGGATGTTGTCACATGGACTTCGCTAATATCTGGACTTGTCCAGAACGGCTACCCCTTACAAGGGCTTCACCATTTTGCATCAATGATGCACAGTGAGGTGTGCCCTGACTTTGTGTTGCTTGTTTCTGTCCTCAAAGCCTATATGGAGCTCGATGACTTTCCTGGTGCCATAGCAGCCCATGCCTTAGTGGTCAAGAGTGGCTTTGACAACGAACTAGATGTGGTGATCACTCTGACAGCCATGTATGCAAAGTTTGGGTGCATCGTGTCTGCTAGGGCACTCTTTGACAGGGTGCCAACACCACGGGTGAACGTGGTCCTTTGGAATGCCATGATATCAGGTTACTCTAAGAATGGCCTTGCCAGTGAAGCGGTGCAACTTTTCAAGCAGATGAGGAAGGTTGCAAGGAGCATGACCCCTGACTCTGTTACCTTGCGGTCGGTGATCCTGGCTTGTGCTCAGCTTGGATCCATAGAACTTGCAGAATGGATGGACTGCTATGTCCAAGGCACCGAGTACAGGGATGATGTGCTTGTTAACACAGCGCTGATTGACATGTATTCCAAGGCAGGAAGCATCGCCCATGCACATACAGTCTTTGAACGTATGCACATGCAGGAGCGGGGACGTGGTTGTTTGGAGTGCTTTGATTGGTGGTTATGGGGTGCATGGCCATGTCAAGGAGGCTGTTGCCCTGTTCGAGGACATGAAACGTGCTGGGGTGAAGCCGAATGATGTGACATTTCTGGGCCTCCTGTCAGCTTGTAACCATGTTGGTGCTGTGGAGGAAGGGTGGAGCTACTTCCATTCAATGAAACCTGACTATGGAATCGAGCCCCGGCACCAGCATTATGCCTGCGTAGTGGACCTGCTTGCTCGTGCTGGTCATCTTGATAGGGCTTACCGGTTTATAATGGACATGCCCATCAAGCCAGAAATGACTGTGTGGGGTGCATTGCTTCATGGTTGCAGGATGCATGGGCACTCAGGCATGTCTCTGGCTGAGCGTGCTGCACATCACATTTTTGAGCTGGAGCATTCCAACTCAGGGCATTATGTGCAGCTTGCAAACCTGTATGCATCTGCTGGGATGTGGAGCCATGTTGCTAGTGTCAGGGTCACCATGAGAGAGAGGGGTGTTAGCAAGGCAACAGGGTGCAGCTCCATTGAAGTCGATGGAGAGACACACTCCTTCCATGCAGGGGATCATTCGCATCCTAGGGCTGCTGAGATTTTTGCCTTGCTTAATCTTCTTTCTCCAACTACAGTTGGCGGTGGAGGTGGACAAGAATTTTTTTAACTCTTTTTTCTTCCATCGTTCTTGCTGAGGGAGCTTGTGTAATGTGTTGAAGCGAGGAAACTAGGCCATATCCCATAATTCTTTCCTTTGGTGTCCCAGCCTCATAATGGATTCTGTTTGTATCCCTCACCATAACACAACCATGCCACGGCACTCAAATCAACAAATGACATGGTATACTATGGCAATTTTGCTTCATAAAAAGATGGTGTGCAATTATCACTACATTTTAATACGAGTAAAAAGGGCTCACATGTCATTTTCTGCAATATTTTATACTAATGGGTAGTGTTTGCATCAACAGATTTGACAGTAAGGGTGGACAGGAAGGCTGGGAGCTGCAGCGATGGTGGTACAGATCAGCGGCCAAACACACCGCGGTCAAAACACTCAGCCACAGACGCAGCAAGATCAATGATAGGTACTTTGATGCAGTAACTTTATGACCAACTCTAAGATCAATGATAGGTACTTTGATGCAGTAACTTTATGACCAATTATAAGCTCGTAAATAAGTTTTGACCTCTTTATGGATTATGTTTTAATTTTACTCCACATCATTCCTACAGGTTTCAGATACTTAGGGAGCTGTTGCCACACAATGATCAAAAGAGAGACAAAGCAACATTTCTCTTGGAGGTAAGGTTTCAAAAGGTTTCCTGTTTTATGGAAGTAATCTTTCACAGTTGATTAACACATGATTCCTTTGTGCCATCCTTTCTTTGCAGGTTATTGAATATATACGGTTTTTGCAAGAGAAAGTGCAAAAATACGAGGCAACATTCCCAGAATGGAACCAAGAAAATGCAAAGATGCTTCCATGGGTAATTGCTTCTTTCTCCAAAGCTGCAATGCTTGCTAATGCTGTTAGGAAAGGAACAGTCAATTCCTGATTGTCTGTGTCTGAATGTAGTTTTACATTTTTGCAGTCAAATATGTATTTTCGATCATTCTGGAAAAATGCACAGGCAAGTGTTTGCTGCTGAAAATGCATTTGCCTTACCGACTTGTTAACGTTGTATCGATAGTTTTCAACCAACATCTTATGCATACATGTTATTCTTGTGCTGCAGAGTAAAGGCCAAATCCCAGGGGATTCCCCGCCTGACCCTTCACATTTCATGAGAAATGGATCCTCCCCTGGATCTAATTTCACAGGGAAACTTCGATGATAATCACAACATAGTGACATCTGCAGCTGCATCAGGGGCACAGGATCAGGTAGAAACTGATCACATGGCTAGCGGGTGCTACAGATCAGCAGAAACACCGGTGAATATTACAAGTATGATCGATGTTTCACATATATTTTGCATTATTCTCTGAATTGTTTTCTAGACTAAAAGCAGCGCTGGTTACTTATTAGTCTTCTTTATATGCAGATCATGCTATATCTCAGTCCCAACCTCAATGGACAGGTCCGTCCCTGTGGATGACTCTGCAGTGAACAGGGAAATGCTTAGCAACCAGCAGTTGGCGATAGATGAAGGAACAATCAGCGTGTCCAGTAGCTATTCCCAAGAGTAAGTCACAAAGAATATATGCTATTTATTGTTCACTCCATTCAAGTATGCTTGCCACATTTGATTATGCATAGTCGTTGGTGCATATCTTTGACCAATAATTTCTTCTGCAACATATTCTTGGAATCTTTCAAATTTATGATATTTTGCTAGTTTTTTTTCAGTACAATTCTACACATATAACTTGCATATTTCCAAACTAAGTAATTTAAACGTTATTGTTGTTTTTATGGTTTGGTTAAATCTTGTCCTGAACAACGATTTTCCTCCGTTTCAAATTGTAAGTCATTTTGACTTTTTTGGTACATTTAGCAAAATGTATCTGATACATAGCAAAAAGTCAAAATGTTACAATTTGAAACGGAGGCCTTATTTTGCATAACCAGACAGAGTAGTTATTTGTACCCAAGTGGGCCAGTAGGCCTTAATGTCTATAGCTCTGATAGTTTTCATTCTTACTGTTAGTCTTTTTTTTCCCTTCAAGTGGGCCCAACATTAGATTTTTTCCACCTGAAATTTCTTGCTATTCTGTTTGTACCATCGATCATAAACACATATATCTTTGCCGAAGATAAATCATAAATGTATGTTGATACATCTATTCTTTTATTTGTAACAGGTTACTTAACTCGCTGACTCACGCCCTTCAAAGCTCAGGTGTAGATTTGTCCCAAGCCAGCATCTCTGTGCAGATCAACTTGGGGAAGCGTGCTGTCAAGAGACCGGCTGCTGGTTTATCCTCCAACTCCAAGGTACCCGGCCATAAGAACAGATGTTCATTTAGAAGATAGCATTCCAGCAAACTGAAATTAGCTCAAGTCAGTTTTACAACTCATTTTTAGTTTGAGATAGGAAATATTTGATGGCTTTTTACAATGAAAATATGAGACTAGTTTTTTTTATGATGAAATATGTGCCTGCTTAGTACTGATAGATGCATAAGTTTGGACTCTTAAGCAGTATTCTGAACAGACCATGGAACTCTGACATATCATCACATAGGCATCTGAAACTCGAATTTGAAACTCAGAACATTTTGCATCTCATTCATCGACACTGATTTATTATTTGACATGGAAACTTCAATTCTGTGCAGGAACCAACCGACCCAGCATCTAGTAACGAATTAGGCCATCAGCTGACAATGTTGGGCGCCGGTGCTGACAATCTCTCTCATCATGCAACAAAGCGGCATAAACCGGGCAACAGCTGATGACCGCTCTCACTCACCTCGCTCCCAGACGGATTGATCATTCTTTTCCTCCCCAGCCAACGGGAGGGCTCTTGGATTGGTTGTACATTGCGCGCTTGGTGACAAGCTGAGACCTCCGGTGTATTCTTTGATTTCATCACTCCATCTGCTATCGTTACCCCCATTTAGTCCATTGTTTTACGTAGAGAAAACAAACCATGGAGCTTCCATTGCGGATTGTGAAGCCGCTCTTGTACACAGGCTTCCATTCATATGTGAAGCTTCCCCTCCTTGACCAATCTCCGTGCTGTAGACCTGTAGCAAGCTGTAAGATATGTGATGTGCAACAACTCTGCTACCAGACCATCGGCTAGTCAAGTTGTTCCGTTGTTATTTATGTATGTATACGGTGTTCCGTTATGCTGGGAGTGTAATTGAGGCACCGGTGTCTCCGCGGACTGATCGTCGTTCGCGTGCTTGCTTGTTTGTTTGTCCAACGGTTTTATGTGTGCGAATTTGTGGACGGATGCCGTCACCGTGCTCCAGTTCTGCCTGACCATCATCCATCTCGGTGTTGGCGGATGCGTCGGGACCGGCGGTTGCAGGACAGCCGGTGGCGTCGCCTGATGGTCGTCGGACGTCACGACGGTTGACGCACGGCGGCCGCGGAGAGATGGAGATGGAGTCCGAGATGCGATCACGTCACTAATGCACTATGGGATGAGTTACCCTTCCCCCGTGTGAGGACGGTGACCAAGCGAGGATAGACTAGCTTCTAGCTGTGGTTGTGGAACTTGTGGCTGCGCCGCGGTGCAATATACTAATACTACCAGGTCTTTTTAGTCATCATCACGCACTTGTCGTAGTGCGACCAAGCAATCCATGACTAGTACGTACTTTACTGCGATACGATACACCGGAGAGTTGGTTATAGTGATGGATCACTAATGGTAATGGAAATGCCAACTGGATGGATTTGGTGGACTCAGCACGCCTGAGACTGAGACAGAGACACGCGACCTTGCAAGCATCTGGTAAAGCCAACTGCGCTGCGCATGGAGAGAGCATATTCATCCAACCCCGTCGCGATCATGCGCTCTTCATCGGCACTACGGAGACTGCGCGGCCACCATCTGGGGTTGGTCCCGTCGCCGCGCTGACCGAACCACCTCCCAATTCCCACGAGGCCATGAACTCGCAGGCGACCACAGCGGCACAAGGCGATCTCGCGTTCAGATGCAGCTACACTACACCAATCCTCCCTCATTGCTAGCTCATGGTATGGTGTGTACGAGTGCCGTTCCACCACGAGTACTATACGTATGGGTGGCGACAAAACTCTCTGAGTCCGAATCCGACGTTGGGCACGGACCCATGGGGATCACATCACTAAACCCCCAACGTTGACGACGGCACACGTACACTACAACTACGCGCTGCTGCACGTGTGCTGTTGCGTGCACAGACACCGGTGGCTTGAATCCGAAGCCGTACTGCTGTGCTCCATCGGTTGCGTTGCGTTGCGTGGCTTCAGGAAGACGATGACGGCTTCCATGCCAGCCAAGGGCAGCTTGTCAAAGTTGCGTCACATGCTATCCTAGCTAGCTCATGTACTTGCCATGTACTACTCCTCTTTAAAAAGAAGTACCACCATTTTTTTTGGGATTCAGTTCAGCGTGGTGCATCAAGAAAGTCCTAAAAAAATATAGCGGGTTGGGGTGCATTTCAGGAACAAACATCGTCACGGATGCAACTCAAAACCCTCCGCGTCTCAAAGTCAATCACCCCACTGTAATTTTTATCGTTGAAACAACTTTTCACTACTATTGTCGGTGTGTGTTTGTTTGCACATGGATGAGCATGACCGGTTCCATGTCAGAGACAAAATTTACCCCTCTTGAACCAATCTCAATTCTATTGTAAGTATTTATCTGTACAGACAACAACAGAAGGTCTGTTTATTCTGAACAAAACAAAAAAGAAAAAGAATCGGTGAATCATTTCATTTCATGAATCTGTAGACTGTATCTAACCTAACCGAAGGAGGAGGAGGTCCCTTCATCTCATACGCTTGTTCATCAGAACAAACGGAGGCCGCCTCCCATTTATTGCCAACTCAACACGCATGCACAACATATATAATCCTTGCCAATCCTGTAGAGTGTGTGTGTGGTTCTGAACTCCGAAAGACCGCGCTCTTACTGTACTGCAGGCGGGTATCACAAGACTGAAGTATCTTCTGGGGGCAAACACTCGTGTGGGTTCGCATAGAAGTAATCCTCTTCCTTGGGTTTGTCGGGAATCATCTGCCTCCTAGACGGTTCGCCCATGCGGCTGATATGTGACGCCATGATAGCAGAGGAGAAATCAGGCCAGCTCAATGTGCCATTTCTGTACTCATCAACAAGCTTGACAATATGCCTCCGATCTAGCAGTACCGTCTTCTTGAATCCCAAGTACCTGTGCCCACAAGAATAATAAGACATGTTCCTATCAGCCGTTCAGAAGCACACAGGGTCATTCTTCACATGGATCCTAACATTTGGTTATATTACTATATGTGATAGTATAGTACAGCATAGCTAGCGAAAAATTCCATTGCATGAACGACATTTCTTTGTACATAAATTTGTCAAGCACAGTGTCATCATGCTATGTGAGTCTGTTTACTGACAAATTACTATTAGGATAAGGCAAAGTACCTGCGATGACCTTCTACAACTTTTGCCATGTTACCATCATAAGTGGGTATGAAAATATCACTCTCCAAGGATACCATATAATCCAGTGCTGCCATTTGGGAAGAATGGTTCTGGAAAAGACTGAGTTCTGAAGGCAATAGTGTCTCTTTTCTAACCTGATCATCACAGTAGTAGATAATTTTAGGAACACAATCATAAGAATGCAGTACTAGCATCAAGATGATAGACTGACCACATTGGGATAAGCCAAGGTAAGAGCAGCCATTCTTCTTTCTCCACCATATATTTCACCTGCGGCAATGTAAATTTGATAACTGCGATCAATGCCGAGTGCCTGCAACACAAGTGCAGTCTCCTCCGGTGTTAAAGGACAGAGCCCGTCTTTTTTCTCTTGGCATCAGAGTCAATCACTTTCTCCTTCCACCATGGGTAGGCATATCTGTCAAGATCAAATACAAATATTTTTTTTTACAATAGATAAAAAAAGCTTGAGAAAATTTTGGGAGAGGTCACGAGGATGTGTCATACCTCATTCTCGTGAGCTCTTCAGCCTCCATCTTGCTGCAACCATGTGTGCATCCAGAGAAGGCAAGCATGTCCATCTCGTACCGTAAGTGAAGAACTACAAAGGGTCCATTCCGACGAAGAACTTGAACCAGACGTCTGCCCAGATTTTCTATTTCAGGGGTAAATCTCAAAGCATTGTAATTGACGCGACACCTTAGTTTCTGAATTTCCATGGGTAAGCCATTATTTGCAAGGCGAGCATCTGTCCTGTTTAGGTGAATGACCTTGTACTTCTTTATCAGAGGTAGAATCTGTTTTCCCCAAATAAACACTAACAATCTTCACCTGGTTTCGGATATAGTTTCAGCTCATGATGTCGCATTAGCGAAAAAGGAAGATGCAATCAAACCTGATGATGGTAATAGGCGATATCAGACCAACTGACGGGTGGCAGGGACCGAAGAAATCCCATTTCCACTCTTCTTTTAAGCCTTGGAGGCAGTTGTCTCAGAATTCGGACCTCGTCTCTTAGTGATGCTATGAAGTAGTCCACATCAAATATATCTTGAAAATCACTGGAAAGGAAGCGTCAGAATAAATTGAAGATAAATGATTCTTTTTGGAAAGGGAACAGAAAAGTGAATTGGTATAGAAAGAAAATATCACCTGGGATCAGCCCAAAATGAAGCTTTATCCAACTCTGGTACGATAAGAGTAACGTTCAGATACCTTGCAATCGTTACCATATCACAAATCTGTCTCAGCGAAAAATGAAGAAAAAGCTGATGTTTCAGTAATTGACAGCCGGTCAAAATTCAGACAAAAGAGAGGCTCTGGTAGATGTATGCTCGGTTTGATACACATAAAGATTAACAATGGCATAAATTCAGAAATATAACTTGTGACAGTTGTATTTAGATTCCGATATACACAGTGCTTACCGCTGATCGCATCTGGTTAAGCCCACCGTTGCAGGAAACCATCAGATAGCCATTGTTCTTGTAGATTCCTGAATGCAGTATTGATCAGATCAAAGAATTGGACATGCTACTTATTGGTGTCTCGACAAAATACGTAGATAGAGGAACTCATGAAAATACATGGAGTGGTTAATTGAATTATTCTGCAGAATTAGTCTTACGAATTGGCCGGTGACTAGACAAAACGAGCACAGAATTGAAATGGAGTAGAAATAACCTCACAGACTTTTGAACATATCAAATACGTACACTGCATCTGAAATGGGAAAAAGTAAACAATTCAAAGTTTAATGAAGACTAGACAGTGGGGACGGCGGACGGGCCTTGGAGAATATAATCTTTTCCCCATAAAAAGTTCTCAAAAGGGAAAGACACTAATAAACAAGAAAGATCAGAAATTCCTAACCAATGAAAGAAGAGAAGCACGATTCGCAAATATTCCAAAAACCATGAACCAAGAAGCCACCAACTTACTTTTGGGTGGAAGCACCACAGCGCCCGCTGCCTGCCTCTGGCCGGCGCCGTCCGCCACAGCCACCGTGGCCACCTCCTCCGATGGATTCTGCACGACGTGCGGCTGGTTGAGGCAGCCAGGCCACCTGGTGAGCACGCTGGGCGCCCAGACCTGCCGGTAGGCCGCGAGGTGCACGACGCACGTCCAGAGCAGCACGGTGCTGGCGCGCGCTACCCACAGCTTCACCCGCGCCGACGACGCACGCCGCGCCTTCTCGGACTTCCCGCCGCCGCCCATCTCATCCGAGGCACGACGAGTCCTAGGACACCTGAACAGTAGAGGTTCTTGACTTGTTGCGATCTCCCGTGACCAAAGCTTCGCTCTCTCGGAGAATTACCTCTGACTTTATGATGAGTGGCCCCTTACCGAAACCAGTGTGCGCGAGAGCGGACCGGCGAACCGTGACGTGCCGGCGTCGTCGCCGTGAGAGCTCCGGCGGCGGGCAGGAGGCGCGTGTCAAGTTCGTGCCCGTGTGGCCGCCCAGCTTGGCTTATTTGTACGCACGGGGCGCTGTCCGTATGCAAGAGGACCCTGCGTTCCGTGGGAAGAGGCTATGAGCCTGTGAAGGGAAACCAATGTGCGGGCCCGGATGTCAGTGGGACAGTGGACATGGACAGGGTGTAGGAAGCTTCCAGTTTGACTTCAACACGCTTAGTGGACCTCTGAAGTCATCTATCCTCAATCACAAATCTTTTTAGATAACGAAATGATCCTTAATCACCATCTAGCTTTGTCCCAAGCCAATTTTAAAGCATTAATTATTAGATTTATCTTATTTTGTTTGTAGTATCTAAAAGATAAATATCTTAGAAAAAAAAAAGTTATATATTATAAACAAAATTATCAACAGAAAGTCTATTAACGTCGATTTTGTGTTGTCAGCTTCTATATTTTTTTTTTTTTGATATTGCTAGAAGAAGCTTTAGCTTATAGAAGACAAATAAGATAAGATAGACACTGGCATGTGGACCATCTGCAACTAGTGAGACTGGCATGTGGGCCAGGCTTCGGCTGTGACCCACACGGCACGTTTTTTGGTGCCTAGCCTGCCAAAGAGAAATAAGGTGCACAAATGGGAAAGTTAAAATAGAGTGGGTGACAGCCGGAATGTCCGTGGGGCTGGCTTCTGTGTGTGCAGCATGGAGCCCATCCACAACTACAATAACTAACGCCTATTTCCTTTTCAAAAATAATAACTAACGCCTATGAATACAGCCATCCACGGACCGACCCATCCAAAAGCCGAGGAGGCCTCATCGTCTGCGGC
Source organism: Hyparrhenia diplandra (assembly GCA_015847255.1). Taxonomy (NCBI): domain Eukaryota; kingdom Viridiplantae; phylum Streptophyta; class Magnoliopsida; order Poales; family Poaceae; genus Hyparrhenia; species Hyparrhenia diplandra. The sequence goes on from JADLZK010002653.1 coordinate 137,237, forward strand.
TTGAAAACGGCCAGGAGACACCCTCGAATCAAACCAGACATTGCTTGTAGAGAAGAGAAAGGAATGTTTGGTCTAAAAGAGTAAAACCAATTGCTGCGAGATTTCAGGTTTTCTAGATTTAGATTTAGGCGTCATCCGTGATCGTTAAGCGGTTTGCTCATGAAACCCAAACGATATGATTCTTCTCGCAGTGGCATAAATTTGGCGTGCTTTCAAGCTGACATTGGATTGAAGCAATAATGGTAAGATTCTGGTATAATCATCAACAGAAAACTTACCTATTTGTTAGCATAATAAGCAGCTGGCACGCGTAGTCACAATTGACACGTAAAGGTTTCTTCTCTGAAACAAAGATGTCGATTGTGAAACAAAGACAGAGATATATTATAAAAGTGACCGAGCAAGTGAATCAGACATCATAAGGCACCGAATCAGTAACCGAGCAAGTGACCTGTAACATCTAGAGTACTGTTTCTGCGGAGAAATGACGTTCACAACTCCCTCAAAAAAATAAAATAAAATAAAAAAGAAGTCAAACTATCTCGAATTTGGCCAGCTTTATTGGAAACGATAACATCTACGAAGTCAAAGAAGTATATTATAAAAGTATCTAGCGATAGCTAATTTAGTGTCATAATATTGGTGTTTTTTAAACTTGAAATAGCTTGAATTATGACATCTTTACAAGTTGATTTAAGTTGGGACTGAAGGACTATACCTACTGCCAAGGATCCAGGGATTTATTAGGGATCAGAATTCATTGCGTGGCAAGCAAATACCTGCCAGGCCTCAATCCAAACACGCACCTAATTCTCGGATCCCCATGGGAGGGGCATTAACAGAACAAGGTGTTTAAGTTCCGCTCTGCGACTACTTGTATTACCAAGTGCATCAACACTGACACCATAGCAGCAGTTGGAGCAAATAAACTATAGCAAGTTAGCAACCAACGCACTTCATCAACACTGACACCACAGAATACTAACCAGTTCACCACGCACTCCAAAGGTGATGCAATAATCGCATCATCATAGAATACCTCGCGAATCGGCATAGCAACCAACGTAGCCTGCGTCCTGCGTTTTCAGCAAGCAAGCGGTGGGCCAATGATATCATTATCATTACACTGCTGTCGACTGCTCGAACATGTAAAGTTACTCCCTCCGGCCTCCGGCCCGTCTAAAAAAACAATCTTTAGAGAGTTAATCAGTCTCAAATTTTAAGTTTTAACTTTTAAGTTATAAATAATAAATAATAGAGTAGTATCAATATCATATGTATATTATAAGTATATCATAATCTAATACTGTACTAATATTTTAATTTTATATATATTTTTTTAATTTTTTAATTTATCCATGACATGCGCTGAGCCCAGCATACACTTGTCTCGGCCCCAAAAAAATAAATCCAAACCCCCAGCAATGTCCCGAAGCCATCTCTGTACCCAATGGTAGCATGGCACGTCCAAAAATCTGTGGACTATGTGAAGTTGTGGCCGCATGAGCTCATGCCGGTGGGTACTTAAAGGGATGGTTACGATGACCAACTGAATACAGTACTTCCTAGAGAGTCGAATCACGAAATCAGGTGTGATCATGCGTGCATGATAAAATCATGTAACCAAGCTGAGATTCAGTGGCCGTTCATCGCATCCTCCAATGAAGTTTTTCTTAAGTACATTCTCCAGCGAAACTAAGATTGACTTGGAACACTAGCCCAACAATCTGATTTCATATATATTTTTTGTATTCACCTTCAAGCACTCGGTATAGGTGCCTGGTACATATCACCACATGCGTAACATGTTTTGGAACTTGGAAACACGGTTGAGTGATATGAAGTGAAAAGGGCGTGAGAGTAACAATAAGCGTATCCGTACAGTAGAATCGAAGGTACAGCCTATATATTGACAAAAACAAGGACAGTTTGGACTCCACGTCTTATCCTTGGGGTCTGTTAGCTATAGAATATTCTGGGTATGATAGTTGTTTATATCGCAGATCCATATGCACCAACTGGTACTTATTGGCACGAGCACCGTGCACTACAAGCCTAAATAATTGAATCACTATGGAAAGCGCAATCTCTAAAATAGGATAGTCACAGAGAAATGTGCTCGGTACGTTTCAAACAGTCATCATTTACTTAGCATTGCTGCACTGAACAAAGTGGGCACAAGTATATACATATATACAAACGGTGACTAGGATCCTCGAAAAGAAGAGAAGGAAACGGTGACTAGGATAAGCTCGGAGAAATGTGTTGAATAAGTTTTAGAAAGTCATCATTTAATTTGTAGTATTGCACTGAACATTGGAGTATGTGGCATAGCAAGGGGATGAGGACGATTACACTAATAAAAAAATGAGCACAAGATTGTGACATGTAACCTGAACTTAGTTTAAGGATAGTATAAAAGGAGCACATCATCTGTCAGATGAGCCAAAGAGAAGAAAACGACATACACTAACCTGCCGTATGAAGTAAAGTCAAAATCAACATCCATGCTCAACCATTTATCATTTGCCCAATAGCCCCATATCTAACACCATTAAGGATCTCATCTGCCACCTGCTTACTTTAGGGGAAAAACATTGAAGGCCATGATACAGTTAGACCTATTTGATCATGATTCATGATGATTTGTTTCCACAAAGAAAAAAGTCTGGTTTCATGCAAGAAATAGTACATAATCAAATCATATTGTCACTGAAGAATTCCTAGATGATCAGCATGCTAGATACCACGCTGGCTACTGTTGTAACAAGACTTGTTTGTACTAACAATGCAATTATATCAAGTACTCCTGGTTACTGACCTTAAGGGCTGAACACTTCATGTTTGACTGTTGATGATTAGCATCCAAGTGTGCTATTTTTGAAAGCACAAGTTAATAATCTGCACATAGAAATCCACAGCTTGTCTAATAAAAGCCAAACAGAACACACGTCAAGGGTGCATCACCTTTCATTGCAAGGTCTTTTAATTAATAATTATGAGGATGCAATCTTATCCCTGAGCATATCACAAAAGGCAACTATCTCAGTTTTTGCTTTCAGAGCCACACAAAATATGTTCCGTGAGAAGCCTCAGGCATGAGTCCACTACGTCATAGCTATGTCATCCAAACCCAAGGCCTTCATGAGAAATGTATACTCAAAGGCTGTCTCATCACAGTGCATGAAACGCCCACCCTCACCAAAATGGCCACTTTGCATATTAGTTTTGAGAATAACTGACTGGGAACAGGATGTGCATGTGATATCTCTTACTTTTGCAACCCATTTAGCAGCTTCCCAAACTCCTACCCTGCCAAACAAAGATAATGAAAAACTGGCAAGGAAACTGACAATGCGACTGCGACTGAGAGGTGACAGGAAAAGGATGATTAAGTAAAAAAAACACAATTTCACGTGGAGAAAGTATATGCACATGATCCATGCAGTCTACAAAAGAATGAATTTACTAGGGAAAAACCTTGTATCATTAAACGAGGCAGTCACCAGGACTGGAGGATAGCATACACCAGGCCCCAAGTTATCATAAGGAGAATAACTGCTGATCGCCTCAAATTCAGCTGGGATATTAGGGTCACCAAACTCTTCATAGTCCAAGACAGTGAGAGGCAAAGTAGGATCCAACATTGTGTTGCGGATATCAAGAAAAGGAACCTGTTTTAAGTAGAAATACTCGTTAACCATAAACGAAAACTTGAACAAAATGAATATTAGCAGAAGCATAAGTAGAGAGAGAAACCCCTTGAAATGGATCCAATTTGCATGTCTAACTGAGCTGATTGACTTACCTTGAGAACTGCAGCAGAAAATAAGTCTGGAAGCATATTAATGACGGCGCCCACTAGCAGACCACCAGCACTACAGCCTATGGCACAAAGACGATTTTGGTGAACAAAGCCTTCCTTTATGAGATGCATACCACATGCAGCAAAATCTTTAATTGAATTTATCTTGTTAGCTTTGGTTCCTGCCAGATGCCATGATAAATCCCCTCCACCCCTACATGATTAGGCTCAAGAATTTAGTGCCTCATATAAAACAGAAGTTATCAATATAAACAACAAATCATCACAGCAGAAAATGAATAGAAAATAATTTTCTGTTCATATTGCAGAGCATTCCTGGTATCAGTAGCTTAGCTGTTCAGACCTCCAAGCAACTTTGGATGAAAACTAGAATTTCATGACCGCAAAACAACTAGTTTCGTAAATCTGGCCAGTGCCCCTGTAATAAGGGTATTACATATGCCAGGACAGTAAATGACACATTTTTGCCTGAGATGGAGCACCATTTATCCCAATAAGTTAGCAAATAATATCTTTATAACAGAAACTAAAGGTTAAAATTCATGTACTGCTAAGATTCAGTGGATTAATGGATTCTTTTTTTGTGGCATGCAATAACTCCTGGCCACTTATGCAGGAATGCTAGTCTGCTTGTCAAATAATCTTTTATATAAAATTCTGAAATATGGTGGAGACAGCAGTCACTGCAGCTCTGTAGCCTGAACGTACCTAACATCTGCAAATGCAAGAACCCAACCTCGAGAGAGGAGACTTAACCTCTCAGAACACCAGCTTTTGTCCAAATCTTCTCCATAAGCTCCATAACCATATAAGATCCCAGGTGATTCTCCATGACAATGTGCTTCCCGTGAATACAGGATAACTAAAGGTATTGAAACACCATCATGTGATATAACTTCAATCCTTTGACATGAGAATAGCTTGGAAAGATCACTCCAACTTTGTGAATTTTCAACAAGATGCAGGTTTTCTTGGATGCTTGAAGCATTGGATTGAAAGCCCAGACTGCCTAGATTTGCAGAGAGGGAAGTTACTTCCTCTTGATGAAGGATGGTAAAAGTCTTTTTCTCAAATCATAGTCCACAGTTAAGTCCGGTATCTGAGGCACGCAAATTTAAAGATGGAACAAAATTTACAAAGCTGCAAGTCTGTACTGAATGATACATTGGTTAAAATAATTAGGCAGTTTAACATGATGGAAAACTATTGTTTAGCTGTATAAGTTCTGTGAAATACACCCAATTGTATGGTACTGAAACTGCACTAGCAGGGTGAGTGGTACAATGGAATTCCCTAAGATATATGCTCTAATAGTGTTAAAAAAATCAGATGCTGGAACTCAAGAAAAGGAGGTCTAATGATATCTGAAATAAAAATGTTACACAAAATCACGTTTGACATAGATAAAAAAAAGCTGTACCACAGGTGATGAAACAACTAGCCGATAAGTAGATGACATGAAATCATTGTTGGATCCAGCAACAATGTTGCATAACTCTGACGGAATGGGAAAAAACCATGGATTGAGATCATCAAGTTGCTTTGGCTCCTGCAGGATTCATAAAAGCTATTAAATCTATCTGGTTGCTCTAAGATGACTTGACATTCACAAAATAGAAGCAACAAACTGTAATGATTAGTTCCTATAATAAAAACCAAATGCAGTTTATAATCCACAACTGTCATTAAAAAACTTAAGACAGTCCCAAATAAGTCAATGCTTTGCAACAGATGCTTTATAAGTTTATAGTCTATAAGCAGACTCATATGAAATGTCTGAGTTCTATCTCACTAAAACAAACATTATTGCAAATGATACAAGGCAAGAAAATATACCTGAACATCAACATCAATTGGCATATTGATGGAGCAAAAAAGAGGAGTCCCATTCTTTTGAAGATAGAGAACTAGATTATCATGAAAAATGTCCATATCCTGAATGGTGCAGTCCGACGCAGGTAACGTCACAATCTAGAAATAGGCATGCAATGCAATCACCAACTTAGGGAAAAAAAATATCACCCTTAATTTGAAATAATATTGCCCACATAAAAAGCTGCTTACAGTTAACAATAATAATTCACCCATACTACAGAGAATTGTATTGAAGCTGTGTGTTCAAAGGCGGATGTGACTTGCATCTTTTGATATTAGAGATATCAGATTATCAGTGCTACTGAATAAAAACATCATAGCATTACTAAACTAATAGGCACTGCCTGCATATCTCCTTTTTTTCCCCAGCTATATGAACATAATATGTTCAAGTTCCAAAGTGGAACTAAATCCACCAGTAATAAACCACAGAGAAAGAGAGACACCTGCCATCTATCCACCAGTGACTTTTCAGCCCTACACCTGGCTAGATAGTAGCCTTCAGTGGCCGTTTCGGTATCATTTACAGGAGCATTGGTAAGAATGTAAAAGAACCCGTTGTGGTGCTCCAGAAAGTATTGAACTTTGTCAACACGTTTCCGTATAGGCCATAAGCCTTCTCTTAGATTATCAGACTCCATCACAAGAACCTGCATACATAGAAGCAAAATATAAAAATTAAATATATATGTAAAAGGCCAGAAGATCAATGCTGTAAAGCGCATTGGGAATAAGAAAAAAGTTTGAAAAGAAACCTTCCTCAGATGATGTCCTAGTGTTAGAATTGACAGTCATATACTTAAAATCTTTTGTGCTTGTAATATCTACGCAACAGTTTGCATCTTTCTCTGTGAAAACTAGAAACCCTGCTTCATCTGATTGCAACTTTTTACAGAAAACCCTGTCACATCACATGTAAGCATTTTAAAACAGAAAATGATCAAAACTGTTCAAGCTTCATATTAATAGAACATATGCCCTTGCTGGGAGAGAAATTACTGGTTAGGACGTAGAGTCTCATCACAGACAGTGTAAAATAAACTTTCACTGCTGCCAGCCCATGCTAAACTAACTATTCCCTTGTCTGGTGGACTAAAGATGACATGCTCAGACTGAAGATCTTTCACTTCAAGGGAAAATAGTTCACCCCCCAGATGTATCAACTGTATATGCAAGAAACCTATGATCTGGAGAGATTCGACAAGTCCCAATGTGGACATAATGCACAATATCCAAATAATAAATGTATGCAGACAAGCAACAAACATCCACGTTTTGAAAAATCAGTAAACAGGAGCAAATAGGCATGGTGCAGAGATTGGGTGATTTTTTTCCCATTATCTTTAAAGGAGCAAAATAATCAATGTATATGACAATATGCAGAAGTAGATCAGGACAAGATAAGCATGTGGATAAACCTAGAAAACTCAAAATTAGCACCTACCATTTTTTTCTGCAACCTCGTTCCAGTCAAGCAATACTTGCTCCTTCTCTGAACCAGAAAGGTAATCAAGCAGAGTTCCTACCAGACCACTAGAAGGCCTCAGCTTCCTAGATAAAACAGGGTATTCCTTTCCCTCTGGAACATACTGGTAATACAACCTGAGTTCCAAAAAAATAAGTTATATACTCTAAGGTCTACCTCTGGCATCTTTTTAAGCAAGTAAAACTGTTTATCAAGTTCTACAGTTCATCATGTTGTACCATTAAATCTTGTACTATAAATATTTTAGCATTGAATGCTTAAAAAACAACATCATATAAAATTTATTGTTTCACACTTCCACTACAACTTTTTGTTAGCACTAATTTTTTAAAAATTTTAAAAAATATATATATATATAAAGACACATAAAATTGAAAAGCAACAATTTCATTCAGATCTGTACAGGGTGTTCTGACCATGCAAATTTTCCTTGGCACAGTTGTGTAAAATGCATTTAAACATACCATCTTACTACTGCAAGTGTGGAACTAACCAAACAATCTGAAACTCCGAATACTTTTACCATCAGACTTTTAAAACTCTAAGCTAAGCTAAACAACAGACCCTGTACATCTGTCCTAGTGCTACCACAGTACTACGTTGTTAGCATTTGAATTCAGAAAGCAGATGCATAGCTAAAGGACGAATTAAACAGTAGAGATACAAAATCTCATTTCTGACAGTTAATCATGCCAACACATTCCCAGCCATACACATAGAACAGGTGAACAACGACGCAGCTCGATACGAACCAAGGACCCCAGGGCTGAGGCGGTGTGGCGGCGGAAGCGGGCAGCCGGGCGCGCATCTCGGCGGCGAGGCGCGCGCGGAGGCCGCCGCCGCCTGCCGAGCCGACGAAGGCGTCGGCGTACGCGTTCTCTGCGGCGAGGAGGGCGCCGAGGTCCGGGTCGGAGGTGTCGCGCATCCAGTGGTACGGGTCGCTCCACGACCTCCCGTGAGCCGACACATTGAAGGGGACCTTCTTCGCCACAGGCAGCGTCGGGAGAGCTGTAGCTCTCGGGAGGTGCGGCTGCGAGGGGTGGAGGGGAGGTGCGGCGGCAGGAAGTGGCGAAGAGGCGGAGGAGCACGCCGGGGCACGGGCGCCGGCAGAGCATCGGCGCCGGTTTGATGGTTTCGATTTCACTAGGCTACTGCAGTTTCCTCTTGGAATTCTTTGCTCTTTGCTGAGGAAGGAATGGGCTGGGCTGTGATCAAAAAGAAGAAGAAGGAAGGAATGGGCTGGGCTGGGCCTGCTGATGGTGGGTTATGTTTAGCGTTTTGTATTTTGAAGCTCAAGCAGGAAAAGCCCGAGCCCACGCATGTTTGTTTGACGGAAAGAGTTCATTTTTGCCTCCCTGGTTGTAGTCTATTTTTTTTTTCTAAAACCAGATATCTCATCTCCAAACTCTTGAAACCGTTCAAATTATATTCCAACAGTAATGTGGAGTTATTTTGAAAGTGTTTTTATCTTTTTTTAGTTAAAAACTTTGATAAATACTCCTCCATCCCAAATTAGACTTTTTTGACACCAAACCACTTTGCCTTATTCAAAAATTTGTGCAAAATATCACTTTTTTTATCGTGACTTTCTTTTTTAATATAAGTTCTTAAAGAATGACTTGAATTTGACAATATTTATCTAAATTTTTTGAATAAGAAAATGGTCAAAAGCTAAAAAAGTCAAATGACTTATAATTTAGGATGGATAAAAGTACTTTGATAAAGGTTTTAAATCAAAGGAATTTAGCTTTACAAAAATCTAAGATAGATTTGTATATCTAGACCAAAGTAAAATAAATCTACCACATAAAAATAACTAAATTCTTAAAAAAATAGATTCATCTCTATAATAAAATAAATAAATATCTACAAATATATAAAAAAACTCTAAAACATTCTAATGGATGTATTAATGTGTTTTAAAATCTTATTGCAATTAAAAAATACAGTACTCAACCAGCACAAATTCAAGCCATGAATGCATTCAACATCAATCTATTTTCCATTCATTCTAGTTGCATCTCATGTTTTTGCCATGCAAGATTTTTCAAACATGTTTACACACTGATTAGAATGTTTTTGAAAATTTTATGTATTTTTCTAGATAGAAAGCATTTAAAATTAATGTACGGGTTAATGCTAGTTCCATTTTTATAGAGCTAAATCTATTTTTAAGCATATAGATATATTTTTGTGAGGTATAAATATTTTTATCTGGGCTTGAGTATCAAAATCTATCTCCAACACTTTTTGGGGAAATTTAATAGCGTTGAGACACTTCTTGATTTAAAAACCTTATCAAGTATTTACTGAATTTTTTAGCTTAAAAGGAAAAAGTACCTTCAAAATCACTAGAAATCACAACATAGAGGTAATTTGTACGGTTTCAAGGTTCAGGAGCTATATATCCAGTTTTAAAGTTTGAGGAAAATCAAATTGCTGCAATAGTTTTCCTTGTTTGACCTAGAGTGAGCAAGTGTTTAAAAAATGTTTTACTCCCTCTATCAAAAAAAAACATGTAATTCTTGTTTTTTAGAGATAAAACATTAACGTGTTTTTATTCCAATCCACTCAAGACACATAAAAAAAAGATTGATACAAGTAAAAAAAAAAAAACGAGCCGCGAATTGGCTTTGTTTTTGTTCAAAAGATTTTCTTGGGAAACGTTGTGCATTTTTCGGACGACGAGGCGCCTTGAATCTATTCCAATCCAGCCCTCTTCGGAGATGCTCAAATAAATTAAAGTGTGCGTGTAAGAATGATATACGTTGTACCGTGTAATTTAAAAAAAAAACGAGCACCAAAAAGATTGTAGCAAACAAAACCTACTGCCGATTCTATCACCTACACTACCAAGCAAGCTATGGGGCTCGTTTGATTTTCCTACAAGGCTACAACACTATGCGAGCAACCCAAAGACATACCCCCATGTCACTTTTTGGCCCAGCACTCGGCCTAAACCAGTGATTCAAACCAGACACCCACGCACCGTCGTCGTCGTCGTTCATCCTCATGATCGCGTCACATGCGCTCCACTCCACCACCCCGCGCCTAACGTGGGGGCCCACCGGCCACCGCCGTCGGCGCGTTGGCCACCCTTTCTCCGGCACACGACGCTGCCGCCTTAGAGTATCCGCAGCCGTTACCGCATCCTTTATATCTTTACTCTATACGAACTACCATCAATGGGGTCCACTTGTAATTTTATCTAAATATATTCGTGTGAGATCTTATTTTGAAGAATTTATTGAAACGGCGCAGTAACATTTTTAGGTAGATTCAAGCAGTGGGACCCGCTGCTGGTGCCTTCTCCTGCCCTCCCGCGCATGCTGCTCTGACATGTCACTGTGGCGTACCCACGCGAAGGCCGGGATCCCTGGCGTAACCAAGCTGGTACTGTTGGATACAGAAGACAGCCAGTACCCCGCTGCAGCACTTTGGTACGTTATGTGCACCTGGAGGAAGAGATGGCGTACGAGTACCCCGGTGCAGCTAGTCTTACTGTCTGGTCAGTGGTCACCAGCCTCAGTAGCAGTAGCTCGTACGAGATCAACAGACGCGGAGGCCCTTAGGCGATGGGTCCACGTCCACGGTCCAGTACTCCACCACCAGCCCGTCGCATCAACTCGGCGAACCAAATCGCCGGCTAGTGGTGGCAGACCGCCCGCCGCCGCTCCATTCATCCCGTTCGGTGGTGTCGCGGCCGCGGAGGTCGACGGTCCCCACCGCGGCGGGCGATGGCCGCCGACACGGCGCACAGCGAGCGAGCGCCCCCTGCCCGAGGGCCGAGGCGAGAAGCGCCCAGGCGGCCAGGCCAGAGGCCGCCACTGGTCCCGCCCCGCGGCCGCCAAAACCTAACTTCTCGCCAGTCGCAGCACCTGTAGCGCCGCAGTTCCTCTCCAGTGCTCCACCGACGGGCGGGTACAGTGATGGCTGGTCCACGAGGCAGTTATCGCGCCCGGGCTCGGTACGGCACCGGTAGGTAACGCGTAGACCCCTGCGGAGGCGCGGTGCCCGTGCCAATGCCCACCAGTGGGGTCGCGGTCGCGGGTGCCCGCCTGGCCCCGCCGTGCGCGCGCCACGGACGCGTACGGCACCGCCCCGCACAGTACAAATTCTCGGCGGTTGCTGCTGGCCTGTCTGTCGCCCCGCGCCGCGGTCGCCACTATGCCGCGGTCAAACAAGAGTGACGCGTAGCCACCCTCACCAACTCCACAGTCGACACACACCACCTCACGCACCGCCCGACGCGCGCGACCACGACAACCTGCCACTGACGCGTCGGCCCGGCGGTAAATATGAGATGTTAACCGGACCGGTCTGGAACTGCTCCACCGACCCGGCGCGGCGCCGGTGCCCATAAACTTCGAGAGCGACCACCAACGCCAGCAGCTGAAACGCCCCGTCATCTATCCCATACGCTCGCCCGCGCGCCGCGCCGCGACGCGACGCTCCTCCTCCTCCTAGGCTCCGAGCTGGGAAGGAAGAACTCGCGTTGCTCGCTCGCTTGCCCACACGGCGCCACGCATGCAGGAGCCCGGGCGCCGGCCCATGCCGCCGTTCGCGGGCGTGGACCTACGCCGGCCTAAAGGGCTACCCAGCGCCGGCGAAGGAGGCGGAGGAGGAGGAGCCGGCACCGGCTCCGGCTCCGGCGCCCGGCGGCGACCCGTGCCCGCGGTGCGGTTCGCGGGACACCAAGTTCTGCTACTACAACAACTACAACACGTCGCAGCCGCGCCACTTCTGCAAGTCGTGCCGACGCTACTGGACCAAGGGCGGGTCCCTCCGCAACGTCCCCGTCGGGGGCGGCACCCGCAAGAGCAGCTCCTCCTCGTCCTCGTCCTCGGCGACGCCGGCCTCGCCCTCCGTCGCACCTCCCAAGAACGCGAAGCGGTCCAAGAACTCCAAGCGCCGCCGCGTCGCCCCGGCGCCGGACGCCTCCGCCGACGTCGCGAACACGGCACCACCGTCGACGGAAGCCGCAGCAGCAGCGACGGTTGCCGCCTCGGAGAAGCCGACCGCGACAGAGGAGCCCGCAGAAGCGGTTGTCGCCAGTGAGACCAAGCCGCCGCCCGCGCCTCCAGCGGCCGTCGGCGGTTTCACGGACGACACGTCGACGGCGCCCGGGCTTGGGCTCGCAGATGTTGGCAGCGGCGTCAGGGAGCTGCTGCCGGACACGAGCCACTTCGAGTGGCCGTCGGGCTGCGACCTGGGGTCCTACTGGGGCGCCAGCGTGTTCGCCGACACCGACCCGGCGCTGTTCCTCAACCTGCCGTGAGCCCGTGACAACTGACAACAACGCCATGGCCGGCGCCCATGGTTAGCTAATCAACCATCACACGACGACCCACGAGATGAGATGAACCGAGCACGCAGAGCGTCCGGCTCTTTGAAGCTAGGTACTGTAGTTTCCCGAGCTTACTGTTATTATTATCTAGTCGATCTCTTACTGGTGTTTTGCTAGTTTTATTCGCCCGCTTCCTCTTTGTACTCCAAATCCAAGTTCCAAACCAATCTAGTAAAGGCTAACATGGGATAGCCGGGCTCTGCATGAATCTGTGTTTGCATGTTTTCAGCTGATGATCCATGGTGCTTTGTGAGGCCATGATCGAGAATCGCAAGAACAGGTGCAAGAAGAACCACGACGATCGATCTTCGAAGTCGTGTCGTTCCAAGTGTTGCAGGAATATATTCTAAAGCCGGCCACGACGCATGTCACGCCGGTTCTTGCAAACGCTAAACTAGTATTGTCGTGTAACCACCACCATCGATCGACGATCACGTTCCAGTTCGGTCACGCTAGCTAGTTATCCTCCCGTATATAATACGCAGAAACTTGTAAATTGTTAATCCCACAGCTGTATGCAGAGCAACACGACGTCTTGGCGTCGAGGTCGATCGTGTCGTGCATCCGGCCGCCGAGGTCACGCACGCCACAAGGCCGACGACGAGAGAATATTGTTCGGCGGTGGGTGGTACTCGTAGGGCAGGAAGGCTGGGTCACGTACAAAGGTGCACGCGCGCGTAGCTCCAATGATACGGCCGGGCGACTAGCTAGGCGATCAGAAAATGTACGTCAAGTGATTGGTCGTTTTGTTTGGCACGCACATGCGTACTCGTACGGGGCATGGGGCCATGGGCGTACACTCGTGCAGTAGTATGGGGCTGGAGGTGGAACCCAACCCGCCAAGCCGGGCGGGGGGGGATTTGTTCGGTTGGACGTCGGCGTCGCGCGGGGCTTTTCGAAATTCCGGGCCGCGGCGGGCGCCGACAACGCCTTGATTCCGAGCGCGACGCCTCTCGATTCCGACGTCGACGGGGCCGTCCCGCGCGCCGTGCCAGGGACGGGTCACGGTCACGGTCACGGTCACGCCGTCAGTCGCCGCCTCTGTACTGCGGCCGCGACGTTTGTCGGGGTGCGATTCGTGCCGCCCGTTTGGCCTCGGCCCCGCGGTTCACGCAAGCGACCGCTAGGACGCGTCTTCAGGCTCTTCAGGCTGTGGATTCGGTTGGGACGTGAAAATGTTATGGTAAACTTTGAACTATGAAAAGGATTTGCAAATGTATAGTTTGCAATATAATATTACAGACTTATACATCATGATATAATATTTTCTCTCTCACAATAAATAAACATCAATCGACCATAATCAAAACAACCCACCATTTGTTTGATTAAAATAACTATAAACAACCCAATCATTTGACAAAACCCCAACCAATTAGACCCTTAGTGCTCTAACTAATTTTTGACGCAAAGATCGGTAAAGCAAAAGTCATTTAGGAGTCAAGCATTGAAAATATAAATCATCAATAACTTTTAAGGTGTTGAGTTTGTAAATGTGAAAATTATATGAATGAATTTGTCTAAAAAAAATACTTTTATAAAAGTATACATATATCACATTTCTATAAATATCTTTTTGGAAGCCACAACTTGGATGGAGGTGGGTCACAAGCACCTACATGTGTTGCTAGGGAGGGCTTGATCTTGGATGCCCTGACTAGGAGAAAATTTGTTATCATGTAATCCGATGAAAAGGATCCAGTAGTGGCTAGGGCTTTACCCGGTGAACCTTGTTGTTACCAGCTGTCTTGTACTGTTGATCCAACTCTTCCCAAATTCGATAAAGGCTGGTGATCTCAAAAATAAACATTTCTATAAATATTTTTATAACAACAAGAGATCAAAAATATGTTTTCAAGATTGTGTCATGTCTTAAACGACTTTTTTTAAGCTTTTGAGGAAATAGAGTGAAGAAACCCTAAATAGCTAAGATACATATGGGTGGTGAAGCCATAGTAGACAGCGACCCAATTCAAAGTGTCAAACTAGATCTAGGTCTCAAAAATAGAAAGGCAATTTTGTGCTTTGTCCAATCCAAACCTCATAGGTTACTTGATGTAACCTTCTTTCCCGAAAGCCTTTTATAAAGTGGCTATTAGAGCATCTCCAACGGTTTGCCAAATTTTACTTGGCAAATCTTGAGTTTGAGCAATTTCTAAAAAGATATACCAAGTACAAAAAAAAAAGCTCATCTCTAAACAGCTTTGGTATAATTAACTATTAATATTCAGATTTAATTTTACATCGGGAACCCCGACTCATCCTAGAAACAAAATTATGTTTATACATCTAGTTATATATATCTTGTGAAGCCATTAGAGGAGGAGAAGAATAGCAAGTTAGGAAAGATGGCAACCTCATTTAGCAAGAGTAAATTTTTATGTTTTGCCAAATTTTTAAGGATAACAATCTCATTTAGCAACCTGTTGAATAGTTGCTCTTTCTTCACCATTTTCCCTCATCCTCCTGATCAACTGTCCCTAAAGCAAAGAGCCAATGCCAGGTAGTCTCCTTCTCCTTAAGGCTTATTGTGGGCTAACAGAATGTCAAACTCTTCTACACTCTGTTCTTGGGATTGGGTAATGCCTTTTTCCAAACAATAGGATATCTTGGTTTGTGCCACTTTCACCACGGGATTTTTGTCCTTTTTTTTTTGCGTTCTATTCCTTAAAAGGGCTAGGCTCAACTAAGGATTTAAAACCTGACTTTAGGCTGACGACGGCTTCAAGAGCAGATAAAACATCCCTTCTAGGCATGAAGTTTAACCGATTTTTATAGAAAATAGTATTAATATATATGATCTGTTTATAGTAGGAACAAAATACGAAAATGTTAGGTTCCATGGATCCTTTTTGGTATACTATGACAAATACAGTTACACTTATTTGATATCTTAAACTTGATCAAACTCAAAATAGTTTGACTTATAGTCGGCTAGAATTGCAATTTTCTTCTTTTTTGCAAAAAAAAAGAGCAATTTTCTTAGAGCACGAAGCAAGAAATAAATTTGGACCCCCGAAACTCTGCAAAGGGTGTTGGGTGCTGGCCCCACTGAAAATCATTCTTCCTTCAATTTCTTATCCATACAACTTTCATATAAACTATATTAATAAGATTTAAAAAAGAAAAGCTACACAACATAATATAATAATAATTTATTTTTTAGACGAAATAATAATATTTTAATAGGCGGCGTACTACTTACTGTACCATGGGCCAACTACACAGGTGTAGTGCTTGTGTTGTGAGCGCCTATACGGACAATTTCACGGGTCCACGACGGTGAGGGATAGAATCGGTCCACCACTCCCGTACCCCGACCACCTGAGCTGAGAGACCGTGCTCCCGTCGCCGCCGCCGCCGCCGCCGCCGCCGCCGGAGAAAATGGCCGAGAAGCCCGCGGGGACCACCCAGAGGGCGAGGACCCGAGGCGGCCTCGCGGCCTCAGCTCCCTCCTCCAGGTCTCCCCTCCCTCGATCTGCATTCCCACCGCCGTTTAGTTTTGAATCTTTTTGAACTCGCTTTAGCTGTTCGTTCCGCACTTCCTGATGCAGGAGGCTGTCTTCGATATCGTTCACTGCGGCTCCGAATCAGAGCAAGAAGGTGCGGTTCCACTACCCCTTTCGAAATACCTGCAACTTTCCCCTGCGCTTTTCTAGCTTTTGAGATCAGGTGTTTGTTTTGTTCGGTAGTAAGTGGGGTTGGGTTCCTTGTCATCCATGTTCGAATCTTGTTTTGTTTTGTGTACCGGTACTCCAGTAGTGCCACTGTTGTGACTGGATGCGGGACAATGCATTGATGAAGTAGAGTGGGGAATTATCCTTTAATAGTGCACATTGCGGTTACCAGAAATGCAAGCGTGCTAGGGTGGTACTATTGGTTGTTGCTGATATCTACTCCAAACATCTCTATGTGCAGGTTCCTGAGCCCCCAAAGGCCGTGAGGCCAACAAGAGCGACGCCTGTCAAGAAGCGGCCACAGGTGGATCAAGCTCAGAAGCGGAGAGAAGAGGTTGCTGCTCTGCAGGAGCAGCTTAGTGGCCTGCAAAGGAAGTTGCAAGAAAAAGATGAAGCTCTGAGATCCGCGGAGAACTTGATCGGCCGAATTGCTGCGGCGAATGAAGCAGTTGATGGCTTGAGGAGCCAGCTCTCCGAGAAGGAATTACTGATTGAATCTACTGGTTCAGAGCTGCATGGAGCAAAGGTGAGTTAGGGTTTGGTCAATACTTTTGAAGCACACTAGATTCATTTAACATACTG
Organism: Hyparrhenia diplandra; assembly: GCA_015847255.1. NCBI lineage: Eukaryota > Viridiplantae > Streptophyta > Magnoliopsida > Poales > Poaceae > Hyparrhenia > Hyparrhenia diplandra. The sequence goes on from JADLZK010002653.1 coordinate 154,030, forward strand.
TTTTCTTTGGACCTCTTTCACGCGAGAAAGCACCACCCTACCTATCGCATTATTGTCTTTCAAAGTTTGAGAAAATTCCGGGTGCTGAATGCTTGTTGATGACTGTTGACAATACTTGCAGCCAATTGAGGGCTAATTATCCTTGTTGAAGTTGCAACATTTTTACTCTAGGGTAATATTATAATATTACTTTTATGGGGATAAAACTTAGCACTCGTGGTTTTTTTGGGCATTGATGACTGTTGACAATACTTGCAGCCAATTGAGGGGGCTAATTTAAATGTCCTGAAAACAGATGTACACCATCTTTTATAAACCCATGATGATCCCGCACTAGTTAATCCATCTTTGTAATATCATTTCATGATTGATGTTGAACTAGACAAAGGAACTTTTGGTGCTACAGTTTGAGGCTGTAATTATACTGTTGACAGATATTCAGTGTTGTTCCATGGTTCAGCCAAACCATTTTGAAACATGAAAGGTGGATCCACTTCATAATTCTACTCTTGCTGTATTTTTCCTGAATTTAATTGCTAAGTGATCCTGTATTTTCATGTTTGAACCGCTCTGTTCAATGTAATATATTTGATGCTTCTGACTTTTGTACTTAGGCATGTTTCTGTCATGCTATAGTTTGCTTGCATCATGTGAAATCAACTCCTGCAACCTTTATTTATGTGACAGATAACTAAATATGCTCTCTGAAATCGCATGCTTAATAGCAAAACTGTAGTAACTTGTTGTGCAACTTCCATTTATTGTAGATCATGCTAGCAGAGAAGCAGGCGGCACTGGAGAAGTTAGAGTGGGAGGCAAATATATCAAGTACGAAGGTGCAAGAACTCCAAGTTGATGTAACTTCTATGGACGCTGAAGTATCTGCTCTCATGAAGTTATTCAGGAAAATAACGGAGAATGACAGAACCCCTCCACCCAGGGATAGAACTGATGACTTGTCTCTAGAATGCGAGCCCGTTCAACTTGATGTAAGTTATATTTTCCTTACTGAAGTTACGTTTCAGTCTTTAGCATAATACTTGGACAATTTTCTTTCTTTGGACTAGTGAGCGAAAGCATGCATATATCCATGTCGTCTTTCTGAATTCTTATGTGCTGCCCCTTTTGAAATGTGTGGTAGGACACGGTTGATGACATTGACGTTGAGAAGATGGAGCAGGAAATGTCAGCGTACGCCTCGGCTTTAGCTGCCGCCAAGGAGAACCCTACTGACGACGTCATGAGAGCACTAACGGAGGCAAGATTAAGACTTCAAGCGGTTGTACTCTGACCAGACCGAAGCTCTGTATAACCAAAGGAAAATATGTAAGTCGATACACTCGCTGATCGGCTGGTAGCTGTATTTTGCCGGTGGCGGATGTCGCACTCCTAGCTGACTGTGGCCACTGTGCTCGCTCAGGGCCTTGTCTGTGTTGTTGGATCTGATCCCAGCTGCCGGTGAGCTTGTTGTAACATTGTGAAGTATGAACCGTGTTGTACGTGACTGAACTCGATGGCATCGTGTACTTGTTTAGCAACAAGATGGTTCGGTATTGGCGGCTGAAAGTTCGTGTTTTTGCCGGTGCACCACGTGCTGCAATAGTTCGCCATCTGACCGTTTTGCTACCCTATAAACAGGGAAGTTCAACGATAATTTGATTCCAGTTCTGCGCAATTACGGAATTTTGTCAACGTGATGTAAACACAACTGGATGGATACACACAGGTTGAAGACCTGAAGGACCTACCAAGTAACCATGGTCTAGAAATTATTATGCCTACGATGACCAAGGCTGAACATGTGCAGGCACTGGAGCCCATAGGGCCG
>JADLZK010002655.1:0-125023 GCA_015847255.1 Hyparrhenia diplandra
AACGCCAACATTCTACCAATAAGGGGGTGAAACTATATCTTACTACACACATATACATTTAATATTGACATATTTCCACTTGTAGTGTCCAAATTATTATTGTGCAGATTTATATAAGAAACAAGTGGAAAATGTACCAAAAGGCGCCTCCCCCGAAAGCGCATTCCTCAAGAACATCAAGCCCAAGGGAGAAATGGACCAAACACGGAGAACTCGGGCCGAGCAAACACCGCCACACAACTTTTCAAGCCCAAACACGCCGCCTGCCAAGGCCCTAACCGAAAGCCTGCAGTGACAAAAGCGCGCACCACCCGGTGCGCCCAAGACTCCATCCCGAGGCTGTTCAGGGCCTGTGTTTGGCGAGGCGGTGCATTACAGATTTGGAAGGTGTCCAAGGGGCGGTTTTGGCTCCTTCCATGTGGGAGGGATATTTCCAATGAGCCCCTCTCCTCTACCTATATAAAAGGAGGCCCTCTCCCCCCTCATTCAACACACACCACACAATAGAGCCTCTCTCTCCATTTCTTCTTCTTCTTCTTCTTCTTTCTTCTTCTTCATCTTCTTTCTTCTTCTTCTTTCTTCTTCTTTCTTCTTCTTCTTTTTTCCTTCTTCTTTTTAGTTTGTACTTAGGAGGAGTTTGGCAAGGATAATAAAAGGAGAGCAAGACATTTTGGAGCTATTCGGTATGAGCAACTTAGAGTTCTTCGCCTTGTTCTTGTTCTCTACTTATCAATATAGTTGTGTTCTTGAATTAGAGCAAAGTTCTTGTGATATAATCTTGGTTGAAGAACTAGTCTATAGTTCCTATATCATGATCTTGTCTTATAGAACTTCATGCTTAATCTATCATACATACATGTTTAGACCAAAGAGCTAGATCGATCTAGAGCTAGACTTGGTTGATGTTGGGTTACGGGATTGGTAGTCGCTCCTTCGGGCGGCGCTCTAGTAGAAGGACCCCCGGACGGTAAGCCTTGTTAACACGCTAGAGTGATAATCACTAGTGTAGACGTGGTGTCCGGGCTAGGGGTTGCCTATCTTTTTGGCGGTGCATCCCACGGTTGAGGGGGTAGGCGGCTTTGGTCGTGACAAGCCTTGTCCGTCCCTTGAAATCCCCCCCACGCTCGGGCCGCGGTCATCATAGAGCTAATTGCCGAAGCTTCCCGGGGCTTGGCGTTGGCGGTGCCCGAAGTAATTCAGCAAAGACCTTGGCTATCTTGACTTAGAATCTCTAACCATAAAACATGTGTGTGTCCGCTATCTTGACATGACTATTTAGGATATGCCTCGCTCCATGTTAGACTTATTCTTTTATTCATTCTTTTATCTTTATCCTTGAGATTGGCTTGAGTGTGTGTGTCAAGTTATCCTATTACCTATCCTATTTTACCCCTATTATGATCATTGGTCTATTATACATTCGTGTCATCTTGACCATGTCCGAATTAGAGACTTTTACACCATGCCTTCCTTTGGGAAAAATATAAATAACGATACCGAATACTTCCGTGAAATGCTACAATGATAGATCCGCGGCGCTTGCGGATGAATATCTTATTTGGCAAGATCTATCACCGTTGATGTACCTAGTGTTATCACCGACACGGTGGTTTCACTTAGGAATGTCAACGGCGCATTTCTCGCACCGTTATTAGAGACGGGTTCTAAAACCTGTTTCTAGTGATTGTGCTTAAGAAATGCAACAAGCATTTCCGGCGCCGTTGCTGGGAAGGCGTTGGTTAAAGGGATGATCTATTAGGACATGTTCCCGATTATATGCATGTGTAGTGATCTTTGTTCATCTTAGGTTTATCTTAAAAAAACAAAAATTAAAAAATCTTTTTTTTAAAAAAAAAAATCTTATAAATAAAAAGCAAGGATATGTTATCAAGTTAGTATGCACCTTCGGGTATTGTTGTCGCTAACCATTTCGGTGGAGACTAAGAAGAACAAAGGGCACGCGACGCTTGAAAACATGGGGGCTACATCGATCAATAAGAAAACTTTGATACTCTTGGGCGGAGGAACACACTCAAAGGGAGACCCCGACCTTGCACACTCGACTTTTTCACGAAAGTCCAAGTATGAGAGGGAGGATGGTGATGATATCAAGTTCCACGTACAAAGGGATCATAAAAAAAAAGAGAAGTGAAAAAAAAAAGAAAAAAAAAAATAGAGATGAATAAGGGATTAGCCCCCCGCTATAAAAGGAAAAGAAAAAAAAGGAGTTGAAAAAAAATATAAAAAAAAAAAAAGTTTAAAAAGAAATAAGAGGAGAGAGGAGCAGGTTGGCCTCATATGGCCAAAATAAACAATAAAGGCCCCCGACTCCACCCGGCATTGCTCCCATGTAAGCAAGAAGGGATCTTTCTCTCCCAAGGCCTTTTGTCGCAAGCACCAAGGCCTATGGTCGTGCACGTTCTTGTGTGTGCCTTAGCCTTGGTGTTACCTCGAGTGAGTTTGGTCCGCCTCCCTCTACTTTCGGTGTGAGGAAGTCATAAACCAAACTAAGATCATCATGCCACCGATGCGCAAAGAACTCTGAACTCTATCTTCAAGCTGCCGATCAAGTACACTCGGCATGCGAAGGTCCAAAAAAAAAAAAAAAAAGAAAGAAAGGGTAAAGGAAAGGAGGAATATCCTCCTTTACACCTTTGTGACCACTAAGGCCCATGGTCCATATACACTACCTGTGTGTATCACCTAAGCCTTGTGGCCCGCCTCGAGATGGATCGTCAAGCTACCACCGCAGAATTTCAACATCTTGCCTTCATGCGCGGTTGGTACACACACACACTCAGTGCACGTTAAAGGTAATAATTCACCAATTCTTTTTTTACTCATACTTATCTCCATAAAAAAAAGTCCATGTTTTCTTTGTTTATGAAATACGCCTTGGGTTTGGATGTATTTTCATTCTAGAGTGTGATACATCCATTGGTCTTTTAAATCAAGCATGGTGCTTGGGTTAAAAAGACCTTCTTTAATCAAATGTTGACATGGTGTTGTTGAAATTTGATTACCGAACCCAGAGTCGACATCATAAACATTTGAATTATTTTATGATAGAGATAAGTCAAGGCTAGACCTACATTGCATTTTTATCTTAGCCTTGTTTGAGTTTGAAAAGTTTGGTGAAGTTTTTCGTGTCCTCCCTTGATAATAAAATTATCAAATAAAAAAATTAAACAAAATAAAACAACACAATTTTGCTCTTTTTTGCTCCTTCCCCGCATATGTTTCAAAATTTGGTAATCGCGAAGGATGGTAAGTCCACTCGCGAATCTACCATATACTAACCATGCAGGAAAAGACCAAAAGCACAGAGGGGGGTACAACCCCGATCCGATGAGCATTGAGCTAGCTTGGGGAGGACCCTAACAAGGTAATGAGAAACCTACACTCTCATCCTCCGTCCATTACCTTCCCAAAAAAATGTGTTTTATAAAATATTTTATTATCAAAATAAAACAAAAATATTTACTACACAAAAATCTATAAGTAAATATTTTCAAAAAAACTAAAATAAAAATCTTTATAAATAAAATAAATTCTTCTATGAAAAAAACTAAGAAAAAAAAAAAATATTTTCCTCAATAAAACATATTTTTCTGAATAAATTTTTAGTATATAAAAAAACTATAATCATTTTGTTCGCCTTTTACGATGCCTTTTATCTCCATTGGATGAATCTTGTTTTCATTTCATGCGTCCTTTTTCTATGTTGGCATGTTTTGGTTTGGAAGTTTTGGTTATTCGAATGATCATACTTCCATAGGCGTTTTGAATTAAGCATGGTGCTTAGGTCAAAAAGTCTACCCTAATCGAGATTAGACATGGAGTCGAGTTTGATTATTGAATCGGAGTCGCTAGTGTAGAAATTGGTCGACCATATGGATCGACCCTGCGCAGAATTTATCAACATCATGAGGGTAAGTCAAAGAGATGACAATGCAGATCGGAAGTTGTTTGGTGAACCAAAAAAAAAAATAATGATAATGATAAAATAAAAATAAATAAAAACCTTTGAAACCCCAAGAATGGTTGTCCCGCTCTTCCAAGATCATCACAAGACAAGCTTGGGGAGTCTCCCCGCACGCTCAAAAGACGATGTTAATCAAAGATCTATTCATAGCGCTCACAAGCTAGCAACGCTCATAAACCGAAGGTGAGTCAAAAGCTAGCTTGGGGAGGACTCCCACAAAGGTAACTCGTATCTCACATTCCATTCAGTTATTTTCTTATCTTATATGAATGATGAGGTATGAGAATAAAAAAAAAGAGAGGAAGAAGAAAGAGAGAGAGGAGACTTATTCCACTCCATACATATGTGTTGTAGAAATGTTTAGTTCTAACCCCGTTGAAATGATGAATAGTTGCTCTGTCTTATGTTTTGCCTGTGCCTAGTTTATAATTCGAATTTCTCTAAAGTTTGGGTTTAGTGGCTAAGTCTAAAAAACTCATCCCTGAAAAAAACCCGATTCATGTGGGTCGCATAGGCTCTATCAAGTCTAAGTTGTTGACAAGTATGATATGGTACAAATGGATTTGCTATGATTTCGTCCAAAAGAGAAACTTGACATCCGGGAATCTAATTTGAAAGAAAAAGAGAAATGATATGGGCTATGCTAAAAAAAAAAAAAAAAAGACATGAAAAATGGACATGTGTCCGAGGGCGAGTAGAGCCCACATCTCCAAGAAAAAAAAAAAGAGAAGAAAAAAAAAGAAGAGAGAGAGGAAATAAAAGACAAAAGTCTAGGGCGAGCAGAGCCCTCCTCTCCAAAATATATATATATATATATATATAGCAATAAAGCCCATACTTTCTCGAAAAAAACAAAAAATAGAACTTAAATAAATAAATCCCGGATGAGAAAGTTGATCAAAAGGATGAATGAAAAGTATTTCGTTATAACCGTTCTATCTGGCAACCGCCCAAGACTTTGAGAAAAGCTAAAAAGCCCCGCTACGATGAAAGGTAATAAAGGGTGAGCAAAGGCATGCCATTTCATTCAAACTCTAGTAGAAAATCTTATTATAACCCCCGGCACTTGAAAAACATAATCGGCATAGTAGCAACTCCCGATCAACAACCAAGTACTTATCTTTTTGCTCGAGGATGCGCCAAAGGGTAAGCTTGGGGAGTTTGTTGACGGTCACCAACGACATATTTTTAACGTCAACATTCTACCAATAAGGGGGGTGAAACTATACCTTACTACACACATATACATTTATTATTGACATATTTCCACTTGTAGTGTCCAAATTATTATTGTGCAGATTTATATAAGAAACAAGTGGAAAATGTACCAAAAGGCGCCTCCCCGGAAAGCGCATTCCCGAAGAACATCAAGCCCAAGGGAGAAATGGACCAAACACGCTGTAACCGGGTCGAGCAAACCGCTGACGGTCACTAACGACACATTTTTAACGTCAACATTCTACCAATAAGGGGGTGAAACTATACCGTACTACACACATATACATTTATTATTGACATATTTCCACTTGTAGTATCCAAATTATTATTGTGCAGATTTATATAAGAAACAAGTGGAAAATACACAAAAGGCGCCTCCCCGGAAAGCGCATTCCTAGAGAATACCAAGCCCAAGGGAGAAATGGACCAAACACGCAGAATCGGGCCGAGCAAACATCGCCACACAACTTTTCAAGCCCAAACACGCCGCCGCCAAGGCGGCCCGAACCAAGCCCAGACAGGTGCGGCGCGCACCACCCGGGTGCGCCGCACCCATCCCGAGGCTGTTCAGGCCAGCTTTGGCGAGGCGGTTTGTTACCTTCCAAAACCGGCGTTGCCGACGTTGGTTGGTCGGTTTAGCAAACTAGGAAGGTGTTCCTGTGTCGGTTTTGGCTCCTTCCATATGGGGAGGGACATTTTCCAATGAGCCCCCTCTCGCTCTACCTATAAAAGGAGGCCATCTCCCACCATTGTAACACACACCACACAATGTAGCCTCTCTCTTCTTCTTTCTTCTCTTCTTCTTCTTTCTTCTTCTTCTTTTTTCTTCTTCTTCTTAGTTTGTACTTAGGAGGAGTTTGGCAAGGATTAATAAAGGAGAGCAAGACATTTTGGAGCTATTCGGTATGATCAATTTAGAGTTCTTCATCTTGTTCTTGTTCTCTACTTATCAATATAGTCACGTTCTTGAATTAGAGCAAAGTCCTTATGACATAATCTTGATTGATGAACTAGTATATAGTTTCTATATCATGATCTTGTCTTATGGAACATCGTGCTTAATTTATCATACATACATGTTTAGACCAAGAGCTAGATCGATATGATGAGTTCTACCTAGAGTTAGACTTGGTTGATGTTGGGTTCATGGGATTGATAGTCGTTCCTTCGGGCGGTGCTCGGTAGAAGGACCCGGGGACGGGTAAGCCTTGTATACACGCCGCAGTAATAATCACTAGTGTAGACGTGGGTGTCTAGACTAAGGGTTTTCTATCTTTTGTGGCGCATCCCCGGTTGAGGGGTAGGCGGTCTGGTTGTGACAGCCTTGTCCGTCCCTTGTAATCCCCCCCACGTTCGGGTGTGGCTAATGCAATTGCCGGACATCGCCCTTTGGGCGTGGGCGGTGCCCGGTAATTCAGCAGAGACTTTGGCTTTCTTTGAACTAGAATCTCTAACAAGAAAAACATGTGTGTATCACGCTATCTTAACATGACTATCTTGGATATGCCTACCCATGTTAGATTTATTCTTTTATTCTTTCTTTTACTTTTATCCTTGAGATTGGCTTGAGTGTGTGTGTCAAGTTATCATATTTACCTATCTTATTTTATCCCTTTTATGAACATTGGTCTATTATACATTCGTGTTATCTTGACCATGTCCGAATTAGAGACTTTTACACCATGCCTTCCTTTGGGAAAATATAAATAACGATACCTCGAATACTTCCGGGTGAAATGGTACAATGATAGATCCGCGGCGCTTTTTGCGGATGAATATCTTGTTTGGCAAGGTCTATCACCGTTGATGTACCTAGTGTAATCACCGACACGGTGGTTTCACTTTAGGCCGTCAACGGCGCATTTCTCGCGCCCGTTATTAGAGATGGGTTCTAAACCTTGTTTCTTGTGGATGAAACATCGAGGTTGATGTTGCGGTTGCATCGTGGTTCGCCCCGTGTGCACCTCAAGGCTAGGCCACACACACATGTGTATGGGCCACGGGTCTTGATGGTAGCCGCAAAGGATGAGAGACAAACCCTTCTTGCTTGTGGAAGCAATGATGGGTGGAGTCAGCAAAGACTTTGGTATGTATCTTGAGCATGCAGGGCCAACTCGTTTCCTCTCTCTTATTATTATTATTATTATTATTTCTATATTTTTTTTTTCTTTTCAACAACACTCTTTTTTTTTTTTCTTATCTATATTTTTTTTTTCTTCTTTTTTTCAACCCCTTCTTTTTTTTTTTTTTTTTTTTTCAACAAGGTAGGGCTCGACATCATCTTTTATTTGCCATCATCATTTTTTTTTTTTTTTTAATGTCCCCTTGGTGGATGAAACTTGAGGTTATCACCATCTTCCCCACACTTAGACTTTTGTGCAAAGTCAAGTGTGCAAGGTCTGGGTCTCCTTGTGAGTGTGTTCCATCACCCATGAGCATCAAAGTTTTCTTTTTTTTTTGTTGATGTCGCCCTCATGTTTTCAAGCATCGCGTGCCTCTTTTGATCTTCTTAATCGATCTCCACCTGAAATGGTTAGCGACAAGAATACCCGAAGGTGCATACTAGCCGATAACATGTTCTTGCTTTTATTAATATAAGAGAGAAAGGCTTTTTTTTTAATTCGAGGGGTATCTCCCTAGCAGTGCTTAAGTTATGGTCATAAGCTTGACCGCTAGTGAAAACATCTTGCGCCTAATGGTGGTGAAGTTCCCGTTTTTCTCCACTAAGAATTTAGCGTTATGCTCAAGTCGCAAGATTAGCGCCATTGTGCTACTACAAGACTTGCAACCATTCTCTTGAAAAGTTTTACAACGAGGACCAAGAGATGGTTGTGATCTCTATAGAAGCACTCGGCTAGAAGCAAAACAAACTCTAGAGAACCCAAAGGTGAGCATGAAACATGAGATGTTTCGAATGAAAAACTTGTCATGCTCAATTTCAGGTTTCTCGCTGGTCTCAAGAGTTGTCGCTTCATGCATGTCCATGGCACATGAGTGAAGGACTAACATTGAATCTCGACCATTGTCAAGAACAACGTTTTGTTGGCCGAGGGACATGACTTGTTTTCGAAAGTGAAGGCGAGAGGTATTTCATTTCACTAAGATGCAAAAGCAACTTGGGTGAAGCTTTAATGGAATTATGAACGCCGCCTCCTCGAACATGTTTTGTTGGGAAGATGCTTCGCTTTTTAGGATTTCTGGGTGAAGGACGAAAGCGATCTTTCCCAACTTCTCATCACGGCTCCCCTCTATAGGTTTTTCGTGAAAAAACTTTTCAAGAGGGTAGCCTATGAGACGCATTGAAGTCAAGGATGAATTAGATATGAAAGTCTACGCCGCACCTCGGTTTCATGAAAGTCCAAGGTTCCGTCATCATCCTTGAATTCAATCGCGAACTCGAAGGACAAAGCATTCCTTCCTTCGGTGTTCGTGGTTCGGGAGAGGGATCAAATCGGTTCTAATGATGGTATGGGGAATAGTTCGACCGATGAGGGCTCCTCAAACTTGACATGCCCTCGGTGTGGAGGGGAATAGGTTCTACAACGGAGAAGCGTACTTCTCTAGGATGTGGTGAAGGTTTTTCCTCTATTCCGTTTGTAGGTTCACATGCAAACGACCCTCCAACGGTCATGTCAAGGGATAGGGCAGCGTTTATGTCAAGACCGAACAAAAGAGTTGCAAAAGCACACTATCGGGTAATGACAAATCTAGGCCGGCAAGAATTTAACGCTAGAACCCCGCCCAAGGCTGCACCTATGGACTCCTTCTCATCCTACTCGAAATCGAGGATTGTCCTTGGTAGGGAGTTGATGGGGAAGAATGCTAGACAAAAATTGTCTTCGAAGTTCTTCACAATCCCCTTTCAAACTTCCTATGACAATAATGTACTATTGTTTTGCTTTCCGAAGAGGGAGAGCGTAAAACAAATTCCACATGTGAATTTGAATCATGCCGGGAATGCTAAGGCATGATTATAGCTCCTCGAAATCTCGTAGGTGGTTACATAGGTTTTCAAGATAGTTACCAAAGAAGGAGTGTGCCCTAACCAAAGGTTTTTTTTTTTTTTTTGAAACTAGGGTGGAGTTCATGGCCGGATGAAGACTTTTCTTTTTTTTTTTTTAAATAGAATGTGGCCCTCGTGAACTTCTCCCTTCAAAAAAAAAAAGATTTTGAATTTGGAGTAGGCTTCAATTCGAAAAAAGGAAAAGAAATAACTATTTTGATTTTTTTTAAAGGATACATACGAGGACAAAATAGGTTCGAAGATAATAGCAATCGTTCCCGCAACGGCGCCGTAAAGCTTGTTGACGTTTCTTAACGCCGCAGAAGAATCCGCAAGCGCATTTAATTGTCGTTGTAACTTTCACTGGGAAATATTCAGGGTATCGTATTTTCCACGTGGAACGGAGGTACTCTCTCCTAACTAGTTCGCCCAAGGACACACAAGGCCAAAGATGGGGAGGATTATCGAGAAGGATTCGCACACCTTTAAGGTCTATGGATAGCCTCGCTTTAGAGCTACTTGTTCACTTCGGGCACCGGCAATCGCCCAAACCGGGATGGAGACCGCATTTAGCACCGCGCCACACCCGAACGTGGGGGATTACAAGGGACGGACAAGGTTTTGTCACAACCCAGCCGCCTACCCCCTCAACCGTGGATGCGCCACAAAAGATAGGCAATCCCTAGCCCGCACACCACGCCTACACTAGTGATTATTACTCTAGCGTGTTAACAAGGCTTACCCGTCCCCCGGGTCCTTCTACTAGAGCACCGCCACAAGGACGACTATCAATCCCGCAAACGAGTAGATAATGCTTCGATAAACATGAGACAATAAAGGTTATCGGAATCGTGGAAACTTACTTAGCCAAGATCCCATGAGGGAGCCGAAAGCACCTAATCCACCGAGGTACAAGTCCGGGAGTCGCCGACAAGTCCGCACTTCCCCGCCCCGCCCTCACATCTCTCCTCCGCCGATCTCTCTACTACTAATGTGAGCCTAAGCCCATTGGAGTGAGGTTGAAGAGTAGAGGGAAGAGCCCTACTAAGAGGAGGAGAGCTCTTGCCTTGAATGGTGTGTGTTACAAGTGAGGGAGTGCCCATCTATTTATAGGACCTTCACCATGGGATCCTATCTTGGCTAAGCCATTTGGTACTAATCCCGCACCGCCTTCGGGCAAGCAAACACCGCCCGCACTTTTCGGTCGAGATGGACCGCCAGACTTAAGATGGGCCGTTTTGGCCTCAAGGAGGGTGCGGGCGCACCCTAAGGTGCACGCCCACCAATATGATCTCCGTTTGGGCTGAAACTTTACATGAGCACGTGGGCCTCGGAGTTAGCTTCGTTTCGAGTATTCGTCGCTGAAATCTGATTTCGTATGAGAAAGCTATGCCCAAAACATTGAACCCATGTCCTCGCGGCCCGTTTATCATTTCATGTTGGATTCGGGCCTCGACCTCTTGGGCTTGTGTTTGGATATTGATATTTTATAGGCTTTTCTCCTCTCTTCTCCTTGCTTTGCTTATGTCCATTTAGGGCCTTGTTATCTTTTATATGTTTTCCTTTGCTTTTGGCCCAAAATGTATATGTTTCCAACATTGCCCCGCAAAACAAGTGAAGTACCAAAACTTGTGGAAATGGTTAGCTCAAAGCCCTATTGCTATTATGTTTTGGTAGATTTATACTAATGTTGACGGTATAAAATAGGTAGTTAACAAATCCGTCAACAAACTCCCCACGATTAGTCCTTTGCTCGTCCCCTCGAGTAAAGGTTGAGGACTAATATGGGTCATCTCCTTGATATGTAACCTGCATACAAGTTATTCCAAGCTTCACCGCACTTGTGAACTTTTTGATGTGTCTACCATGTTAATCTTGGGTAATTGAATTATGGAACAACACAGATTCAAATCCCTTGCTTCAAATAAGTGCAGGAACTTGGGTTTTCATTTGATTTTGAAAAGGTAAATATAGCTTAGCTCATCGAACGATTCACTCGGATCACTCAAGTTTGTGTTTGGTTCCTCACCAAGGCATATCAAAGTTTTGCTTTTTTCTTTCCTCGCTTCTACAAAGCTTATGTGGATCTTTGGGTAGGGAAAGAGATGAAGGCATACTTACTCGCATATGTTGCTTCTCGGTCAAAGCTCGGATCCGAGGAGAAGGATGGCATACCCCTAGATCAAGAAGTGCATGTGTGTGGATATTATAAAGTGGAACCTATACTATACTCCTTGATATGTGTGATCTCTCTTTTATGAAAACTTTATTTTTTGAGAACATGGCTATCTTTTTGCATGAGCCTTCATGTGCTCATCATTTTTTTTATTTCGAACTCTTGGACCTTCATGTGTCCAACTTCTCTTTTTTTTTCTAGGACCTTCATGTGTCCATATATATATTTTTTCATAGCCATGTCTCTTTAATCCACAAATATATAAATATATAGAGAGATCACTGCCCGGTAGAACATGGAGTATTTTATTTCTAAGATATCTCTTTTTTTTTTCTACTCTACTCCAGTGTAGGGAGCGAGCTTTTTGTATGGTGGACGGAAGCATGTTTTTAGCGTATTCCCGGTGTAGGAATAGCCGGTATATGTGGAGTGTACGTGATTCTTGATCTTGGGGGCATGACAACGATCTCAACAAGGGTCAACAAGACTTGACACAAGCTCAATGCAAAGATAAGCAAAAGCATATGTGTGAGAGTTTTTGCACTTGATAAACTTGATATGGCTCGTAGGAATTTGCATATCATTGAGGAGCATGCTATTTGAATTTTGAATTTTGAAAACAAATCCCAAGTTCATATAAAAGAGCAAGGTTCAAATCATCCAGCTATATCACATATTCCAATTGCTTAGATGACATGGGGTCCCTATGATAGATAGCTCACAAGTTATGGGAATATTAGCGAGGAATAAAGAGTATGCAAATTTTATCATAGGATAGCATGGAGATGGGGCCTCAAAAGTTTTGTCTTTTGATATGTTCAAATTTAAACTTCAAAACTTCCGGGAGATGTGAGAGCGGGAGTTTTGCACAAACCTCCGTTTGAAAATGAAGGAGTTAATGGTAGTCATTTGTCTCGTCCCTTCTCCATCATGAATTGCTTTCGGTGTTTGTGCATTGTGTTGGGGAGATCTCGGATGTTTGTTCATTGTGTTTAAGAGATCTCCCTCACACACTTGGTCTTGTACGGGTTTTATTAAAAACAAGAAAACAAAACAAAAGAAGAAAAACACATGGCTCTATCGGCATGAATACCGTGGAGCCTTTATTGTGATTATTTTATTTATTTATTTATTTTTATATACTTTTTTTTTCATTCACCTCAAGCATCACTCAAACAAAGCTAACATAAAGAAGCATTGTGAACATAGCCTTGATCTACCTCCAACATAAGATACTCTCATAGATCATGACAACAAAACTCTAGGTTCATTAACCAAGATCCAACACCATGTCGAATTTTGATTAAAGGAGATCTTTTTTAACCTAAGCACCATGCTCAATTTAAAAAGACCTATGAATGCATTTACATATGCATATGTAGACGCACACAAACTCAAAGCATGTGTCATAACAAGGGAAGCATGGAATTTTTATGTTCATGGAGACAAATAAAATGAGTGAATGAGTTGGTGAACGTTTATTTCCTTTGCATACTGGATATACTTACCTGCGGCAAAGATCTACGGACGAAGCATTTCCGACAACGGCGCGAAATGCTTGTTGCATTTCTTAAGCGCAATCACTAGAAACGAGGGTTTAGAACCCATCTCTAATAACGGCGCTAAATGCGCCGTTGACATTCCTAAGTGAAACCACCATGTCGGTGATTACACTAGGTACATCAACGGTGATAGACCTTGCCAAACAAGATATTCATCGCAAGCGCACGGATCTATCATTGTAGCATTTCACCCGGAAGTATTCGAGGTATCGTTATTTATATTTTCCCAAAGGAAGGCATGGTGTAAAAGTCTCTAATTCGGACATGGTCAAGATAACACGAATGTATAATAGACCAATGTTCATAAAAGGGATAAAATAAGATAGGTAAATATGATAACTTGACACACACACTCAAGCCAATCTCAAGGATAAAAGTAAAAGAAAGAATAAAAGAATAAATCTAACATGGAGTAGGCATATCCTAGATAGTCATGTTAAGATAGTAGATACACACATGCTTTTCTTGTTAGAGATTCTAGTTCAAGAAAGCCAAGGTCTCTCGAATTACTTCGAGCACCGCCCACGCCCAAGGGCGGTGTCCGGCAATTGCACCGCGCCACACCCGAGCGTGGGGGATTACAGGGGACGGACAAGGCTGTCACAACCCGACCGCCTACCCCTCAACCGTGGGATGCGCCACAAAAGATAGAAAACCCTTAGTCTAGACACCACGTCTACACTAGTGATTATTACCGGGCGTGTATACAAGGCTTACCCGTCCCGGGGTCCTTCTACCGAGCGCCCGGAAGGAACGACTATCAATCCCGCAACCCAACATCAACCAAGTCTAACTCTAGGTAGAACTCATCATATCGATCTAGCTCTTGGTCTAAACATGTATGTATGATAAATTAAGCACGATGTTCCATAAGACAAGATCATGATATAGAAACTATATACTAGTTCATCAATCAAGATTATGTCATAAGGACTTTGCTCTAATTCAAGAACATGACTATATTGATAAGTAGAGAACAAGAACAAGATGAAGAACTCTAAATTGATCATACCGAATAGCTCCAAAATGTCTTGCTCTCCTTTATTAATCCTTGCCAAACTCCTCCTAAGTACAAACTAAGAAGAAGAAGAAGAGAAAGAAGAAGAAGAAAGAAGAAGAAGAAGAAAGAAGAAGAGAAAGGCTACATTGTGTGGTGTGTGTTACAATGGTGGGAGATGGCCTCCTTTTATAGGTAGAGGAGAGGGGGCTCATTGGAAAATGTCCTCCCCATATGGAAGGAGCCAAAACCGACTTGGGAACACCTTCCTAGTTTGCTAAACCGACCAACCAACGTCGGCAACGCCGGTTTTGGAAGGTAACAAACCGCCGCCAAACCGGGCCCGAACCGCCAGATGGGTGCGCGCCGGTGCAGGTGGTGCGCCACTGCACTGGGGCTCGGTTCGGGCCGCCTTGGCAGCCGGGCGTGTTTGGGCTTGAAAAGTTGTGTGGCGATGTTTGCTCGGCCCGGTTTCGCGTGTTTGGTCCATTTCTCCCTTGGGCTTGGTATTCTCTAGGAATGCGCTTTCGTGGAGGCGCCTTTTGGTGTATTTTCCACTTGTTTCTTATATAAATCTGCACAATAATAATTTAGACACTACAAGTGGAAATATGTCAATAATAAATGTATATGTGTGTAGTACGGTATAGTTTCACCCCCTTATTGGTAGAATGTTGACGTTAAAAATGTGTCGTTAGTGACCGTCAACACAAACACCGCCACACAACTTTTCAAGCCCAAACACGCCAGCCTGCCAAGGCCCGGCCCGAACCGAGCCCGAACAGGGTGTGCGCGCACCCGGTGCGCCCGCACCCATCCTGAGGCGGTTCAGGCCCAGGTTTGGCGAGGCGGTGCATTACAGATTTGGAAGGTGTCCAAGGACGGTTTTGGCTCCTTCCATGTGGGGAGGGACATTTTCCAATGAGCCCCCTCTCCTCTACCTATAAAAGGAGGCCCTCTCCCCCTCATTCAACACACACCACACAATAGAGCCTCTCTCCATTTCTTCTTCTTCTTCTTCTTCTTCTTCTTCTTCTTCTTCTTCTTCTTCTTCTTCTTCTTCTTCTTCTTCTTCTTCTTTTTCCTTCTTCTTTTTAGTTTGTACTTAGAAGGAGTTTGGCAAGGATAATAAAAGGAGAGCAAGACATTTTGGAGCAATTCGGTATGAGCAATTTAGAGTTCTTCATCTTGTTCTTGTTCTCTACTTATCAATATAGTTGTGTTCTTGAATTAGAGCAAAGTTCTTGTGATATAATCTTGGTTGAAGAACTAGTCTCAGTAGTTCCTATATCCCGATCTTGTCTTATAGAACTTCTCGTGCTTAATCTATCATACATACATGTTTAGACCAAAGAGCTAGATCGATATGATGAGTTCTATCTAGAGCTAGACTTGGTTGATGTTGGGTTACGGGATTGGTAGTCGTTCCTTCGGGCGGCGCTCTAGTAGAAGGACCAGGGGACGGTAACCTTGTTAACACACGCTAGAGTGATAATCACTAGTGTAGACGTGGTGTCTAGGCTAGGGGTTGCCTATCTTTTTTGGTGCATCCCACGGTTGAGGGGGTAGGCGGCTTGGTCGTGACAAGCCTTGTCCGTCCCCTTGAAATCCCTCCACGCTCTACGTGTCGTAGAGCTAATTGCCGGAAGCTTCCCGGTTGGGCGCTGGCCGGTGCCCCGAAGTAATTCAAAGAAAGACCTTGGCTATCTTGAATTAGAATCTCTAACCATAAAACATGTGTGTATCTCGCTATCTTGACATGACTATTTAGGATATGCCCGCTCCATGTTAGACTTATTTTTTATTCATTCTTTTATCTTTATCCTTGAGATTGGCTTGAGTGTGTGTGTCAAGTTATCCTATTACCTATCCTATTTTACCCCTATTATGATCATTGGTCTATTATACATTCGTGTCATCTTGACCATGTCCGAATTAGAGACTTTTACACCATGCCTTCCTTTGGGAAAAATATAAATAACGATACCCGAATACTTCCGTGAAATGCTACAATGATAGATCCGCGCGCTGCGGATGAATATCTTATTTGGCAAGATCTATCACCGTTGATGTACCTAGTGTTATCACCGACACGGTGGTTTCACTTAGGAATGTCAACGGTGCATTCGGGCGCTGTTATTAGAGACGGGTTCTAAACCTATTTCTAGTGATTGCGCTTAAGAAATGCAACACTGTCAAGAGTTTGTGGAAGATTCAATCACAACCTCTCTTATGCCACCTATGCCTGAGGTCGTGATGTATTCTTTTCACAAACACCTTCCATGAGCCAACCGCGGGCTCCCGTCATGAGTTTGTGGAAGAGTACATCACAACCTACCCGCCGGTTGGTTACCATGTTGTTGTCATGTACTTAATTTGATGCCTATGATGAAACCATTGCCATTTTCTTGAGAGGTAAACAGGGGAGATGTTTGAATTTGTGAGGTACTGGGCATTCCACATGGCATGAATATCTGAGTGTGGGCAACCAATCACCCCTAAATGTGTCATTGTTCCTGCTGCCATGCTATGACCCTTATGCTCCAAGCTCAAACATCATATGACATGGCATGGTAATCTGAGGCCAATGATCTAAACTAAACTTCCTTGATGTTGAATCTCATAGCTTGTTTGTTTTTTGGCCTAGCAGCATGGCTTGGTACGTGGTGTACAGAGGGAGGGTGCCTAGTGTGTACAGTTCATGGGCAGTGTGTGCTACACAGATTAGTGGGTACCCAAATAACTACCACATGAGTTTTCCTACCAGGGAGGAAGCTGAAGCCTCTTACTTGGAGTACACTGGAGGTGACAATGTGCCTCTGTTGGACAATGGTGCTACTATCCGAGTCCCGTGTGCTGCCGTTGATCATTTTCGGTTTTCATTATTAGCCGCTGATGATTACCTTCATCTCCCGACCTTTGCCGCCTTCGCCTTTGTATTGCCCTCGTGATGATAAACAATGTCTCCATCATCTTGGGCTTGTGAGGAACCGGACAAACCAAGCGTACAATTGGTTTTGTTTCTCATTTAGTTCATCGAATCATCGGAAACTTACATGCCTCAGGAACTGTTAGTTCATTTTAGACTTTCTGGACGCCTGAGGCTGCAAGCTTTCGGTGATTTCATGGCCTCGATCATGTCCTATTTGAAACCGGAGATATGATTTTCTTCCTTATGCTCCAAGCCCAATAAACTGTGATGAACCCATTGTATCTGAGGCTAAACATTCATGTTTTTAATTGTGTTATCTTTGGTTCATGCAAAGTTGTGTTTGAGAGAGTGAGAATGATGGTGGTAAGGTCACCAATGCAAAATGCTCACTCTCCTTTTCGTGATACATCAAAATGGTGCATTGTGCAACCAAACAAGGCAACTTGTATCACTCATACAAATAAACCGTCCATACTACCAACCAAACAAGAATAGGCTCACTGAATGCAATCTCAAAATGCAACCAAACAAGTGAGGGTGTATGGATCCGGCCAGCCTAGGGGGCCTCGGATGCCCCCTCTCGTCCCATTTGGTTACATGCGGGCAACCAATCACCCCCGTAGTTGTGCCTGAACACCCAAAAAGGTCTACGAGCAATATCAAAAGGGATAATTTTTACCATGATTTTAGATCATCTAATCAAAGCCAAATCCCATATCTACTCGTCCTCCCCCATGTCCGGAAGCAAGTCAAATCATCCCTAGATCCGCTCCTCCCCCTTCTCCATCGGATCCGCAAGCATGGAGCTCAAAATCAAAGACAAATCCATCGGATTGGCAGCCGCATGGAGCTCAAATCAAAGCCATACCAACGGATTAGGGAGGGATGGAAACCTACCGTGGGGTCGGGCCGCTTTGGGGCCGCCCCGGTTGCACGCCGCCGCACGGGTTGGTTCCTCGCCGCCGCCTTGAGGCCTCACCGCCGCCTCGGGGCCACGCCGCCGCCCAGCCGCACGCCGCGCCTCGGGCCCCACCAATTCCAAAGATGCGGCCGCGCCTCCTCGGGGCCACACCGCCGCCTCGGGATGCGCTCCACCACCTCGGGAGGATGTGGAGGCGTCTTTGGGTCTAGGGTTTGGGGCGCACAACCGAGATGACAGAGGAAGCGGCGCCTGTGGCGCGAGGTGGGAGCGCCTACGGCGAAAGCATGGAGGGAGGTGCGGCGCCCCGCATCCCAAGCGGTTTTCGGTTGCGGCGGCGCGTGTTCACAAGGCGGAGGAGGTCCGAGAGCAAGGCGGACAATGTGACAGGGATTTTCATGGGGGAAGCAGAGTGGGCGGATGCGGAGCGCAAGCGCGGCAATAAGAAAGAAATTTTCACGGAGAAGATATTGTTTGGGTTCAAACCTTTCCTAGTAATTTCTATCTATTTCCTAGGGAAACTCGTGACGGAAATAAGATACCCGCCACGCTCTTCGATCCATCCCGACCAAAACAAGAGTTTCAAGTAGGAAAGACGGGTTTCCCTACGGTTTTGCCATGTAACCCTATATTTTTCTCTAGGATACCTAAAAACGGTAGGGAAAGAAATATACCATATGGAAAATTATTGATTCTAGTAGTGTGTTAAATTGTGTGTCCCAATGTCCTCTGCTCGTTTGAACTTATCACTGGCTTACAACGTTTTTTCTCTTACAACAAATCATAAGATAGGAATTCTCACCGACTTTTCAGCAAAACAAACAGGACCAGAGCACAAACTATAAGGTCTATGATACAGATCTGAACAATTGTTATTTCTTGATAGTAAGGCACATATAACCATAGTTATATGACATTAAGTCTATTAAAAAATTTGGGGCAGAGAATCTTCGTGCTAACTTTTTAATGTACATTTAATAAAAAGTAGTCTGGCCAAAAAGCACTTTTTTTTTCGTTTGTGCATGCAGCACTGTGCTGCTAGCTGCAGCCGCTGCTATAGAGTCCAGTTGCTTGAACCGAGATTCATGCTGTAGCTGGGGTTTGTAGGATAAAATAAATGGCTTTAAATATTCTTATTTTCTTTAAAATGAGAATATAGGTAGCCTCTATTTGGTCACAGCTCCAGCTTCACGAATTTACGAAGGTACAAATAGTTAGCTTAAAAAATCTATAGATTTTCTTAAGCTGGCTTACCAAACGGGGCTTAGTTGCAGCAGCTGGAAGTGCAGCTGCAGCGGCAACAAGCAGTGCCGAGCTGGAAGGTCTCTGCTCTAGTCTAGTCATATTCGGCTCTACTTTGTAGCTGAATTTCTCTGTCCTAGCCATATTCTTAATGGATCTATCTTTATTCGCCATTATCGCTGCATCTATTCTTAGTTGATCTATCTTTATTCGCCATTATCGCTGCATCGGGCCACAAAAGGTAATCACTTCAGACCTCGAGGCCGTTGCATTTATTGCTGTGACCACGTGTTGTCGGGGATATAAGTTACGGTCAATTTATCGACACATGGAAAAATCTTGCTCCTTGGAATTTGTCACCGCGTCATCCAATCGGAGCTACGTGTTCCGAGTCAATCTCAAAGGAGAGCTACTACACATTGATAATTAAGGCCTTGTTTAGTCTCAGGGGTGTAAAGTTTTAGGGTGTCAGATGATAAGTTTCACAAGATGTCGGAAAGGGTATTCGGATACCAATAAAAAAAACTAATTACAGAACTCGCCTGTAAACCGTGAGACGAATTTATTAAGACTAATGAATCCGTCATTATTGCATGATTACTGTAGCACATCATTGTCTAATCGCAGACTACTTAGGCTCAAAAAAGTTTTAGAGGAGGAACTAAACAAGGCCTAAGCCGGCTCCCGCCTCTCAAGCAACATCCTCATCCATCGTCACGTCATAGAAGTCACCAGTTGCTACAGGCCCAAAAAAGTATTTACGTCTAACTATAAAAAAATATATAATTTTTGGGATTAATTTCACATAACTACTACTATTTGTGCAATCACTTGTACAATACTACAATATTTTATATGGGTCCACATGTTAACCACATACTCCCTCCATATTGAAAAGGAAGTCGTTTAGGACATCGACACTGCCTCCAAAGTGTAACTTTTGACTTTCTTTTCTATCAAAAATATTTATTAAAAATTATATATGTATACTTTTATGAAAGTATTTTTCAAGACAAATCTATTGATATGATTTTCACATTTTAAAACTCAACGACTTAAAAGTTATTAATCATTTATGTCCTTAATGTTTGGCCGGCTTTCCAAAACGACTTCCTTTTCAATATGGAGGGAGTAAGTTATCGCGTGGACCGCATGTTAAATTGTGTGTCCCAAATGTGGGTTCTCCTGTTCGTTTGAACTTGTCAGTCTCAGCCATGGTACTACAGTGTTTTTCTCTTAAGTATGACAAATCAGCGCACAGTAATTTTCAACAAAATGAACAGGACCAGAGCACAAGTAGTTATAAGGTCTATGATACAGATCTGAAAAATTGTAGTTTCTTGATAGTAAAGCACTTATAACCATAGTTATTATATGACATTAACTCTATAAAAAAATTTGGGGCAGAGAATCTTCGTGCTAACTTTTTCATGTACATTTAATAAAAAGTAGTCTGGCCAAAAAGCACTTTTTTCCGTTTGTGCATGCTGCACTGCGCTGCTAGCTGCAGCCGCTGCTATAGATAGCGATCCAGTTCCACCACCCCTTTCCCTTTACTCTCCCCTCACATCTTGCAGCTCGCCCTAAGCTCGGTAGTTGAACAAGTGAAGCAGCGGAAGCAGCTAGATAGCGATCCAGGATCCACCATGGGAAACGCCCTCGGCTTCGGCGTCCTCGGCTTTGTCCTCGGCTTCGCCGTCGGCGGCTGCCTGACGCAGGTTCGAATCCATATCAGTGTTCGCAAAAATATTGCCAGGAACATACAGTGTTCTTCCCTCGTCTCCTTGCCCTTTTCGTGTCCTGCTATCGTGTATGTGCTTGTTCGGACACTGCCGGCT
This sequence comes from Hyparrhenia diplandra, assembly GCA_015847255.1. Taxonomy (NCBI): domain Eukaryota; kingdom Viridiplantae; phylum Streptophyta; class Magnoliopsida; order Poales; family Poaceae; genus Hyparrhenia; species Hyparrhenia diplandra. The sequence continues at coordinate 20,873 of JADLZK010002655.1, forward strand.
GCAGCGGCTGGTAGCCTCAATTCCATAATTTAGTACAGTAATAGTAAGTTAAATCCTTGACAACATATGCAGAGCTTCACAGTCTAGATTGACATTTAATTCTTAGTAAAATTTACCTTCCCAGGATCAAAGGTTGTGATTTTTTTTTTCTTCTTGACCAAGGTCATCCTCTGAGAAATCGTGGAGATCGCCTTATGTGCGCTTGTCTTAATCTGGATTAGGAGGAATACGAGGGATCTCAGGCTTTGACGACCTTCCCATGACAATAGATTTATTTTTTAATAATAAAAAAGAGATTGTTCTTTCTCGAAAAGAAACGGAAGAGCATCCTCATGAACCAATCTGCTGTTACTGAGACCATAGCAGCTCGTGCAGTTTTTTTTTCACTTGAATGTTTTCCGCTTCGCTTCGTGTGCGTGATTGGATATTTTCTTTTCGGCAGTGCTGCAGATCCTCTGACGTATGGCCCTCCGACGTAGAGTCACTAACGGGCGGGCCCCGGCCTCACGCGTCATGGACGCGGCAGTACGACCCGCCTCCGCCGACCGCGGGCTTGAGCTGCCCTTTGCTTCCTCCAGCCGCGAAGGCCGCCGCCGCACCCCGTGGCGGTGGCTCCTCCCCGGCGAATTTCGCCGCCGTCGCGGCTCCCGGCGGCCGCATCTCCGTCGTCGGATCCGGCTCCTCCTCTCCGAGCGGCAAGGTGCTGCTGGTTCAAACACTGGACGCCAGGAGACGAGCAGTGGGGTGCCTGCCAACAGAGTGGTGGCTTCTCAGTATCAATACAAGTAAGATGCTGCTCTTTGTTGCTTCTTCAGATTTTTAGATAATGAAAAGGTCGTCGCGGCTTCCGTCCTCTTCAAAGAAAGCCATCGATCCACATTTATTGCAAGCAAACCAAAGCTCCACACACACACACACACACACACACACACTAAGAACCAAAATAGCAGTATTGTGAAATCTGAAATAAAAAAGGCCATCTATGGTACGCGAAGAACTGCATAGTACTTGACTCTAGGATCTGACATATCCAAACCAAATCATTCCTTTGGTCATCCGCGTGCTGCAACAGAGCCCAACACAGCAGCCGTGTGCTGCAACAGAGCCCAACACCACAGCCAGTGAGTATAAAACCTGCAAAATAAGATTTTGGTTTGCACTTAAAAAAAATAGTGTCATTTCTCGTAGCCAAATTGCCCGAATGAGCGCCGCCAGTTAGTGAACAAATGTTCTGAACTGAGCGGAGGAGGAACACCAAGTATGATATAGGCGGCACGCCATAGAAACTTGGGCACTTGGCATAATGACATTGGAGATAATTGCGCGAAATTTCTCCCTGCTCCATCGATTCAGTTTTATTGTCTTTGTGGCCACAGACTCTATCTTGCTTTCTGTGTTCCTAGGACCGAGGACATTGACGAGTCATCTGCAGAGAGTCTGCGCGACTCATTGAGCTACGCCATAGCCAACAAGATGCTGATCCAGGTCCCAATATTAGGAACAACGAAGAAATTCTGGCGATTATCTGACAAAGCGACTAGGATCAGCAGAAAACTTGCATTGATACTGAGGAGCCAGCACTCAGTTGGCAAGTACCTCACAGCTCCTCTGCAGGTGTCCGACGTCTGGATTGGGGACAATGGGAGTGTCAAGCTCAGGGGGGTCAGTTTCACTGGTAAAGGCTTCAGTATTGAGCGTGTGAGAGATGACTACAAGCACCTTTTCAAGGTCCTGATTATGTTGATTAAATTATCGACTGGGGATATCACCAAATTGCCTCCGGACTACGTGGAATTCCTCATGCTCTTGAAGAGGGACACCATTGCAATGAAAGATGAATTCTTGATTGTAAACAATGTTGCCCTGCTGCCCATGAAAAACCGGTAATTCTTTGACTCAGTGTTATCGACTTATCATCTTTGTCGCCAGTCTCATTTTGTCACTTGTGTTCACAGCACTGAGGTATTCCTGATGCTACACGATAAAATTGTTAAATCTATTGGCCGTACAAACACAGCAAAGAAGAAGAGGATACTCTCTAGCCTCCCTTACCAGAACGACTGGTTGGATACTGCCAAGGCAAACACAAAAATCGAACAGTGGGTTGAGGGTGTCCAAAACGAGTACAAAAGGACTCCACTTGATCTACTGCGCCTCAACAGAAATGTAAGGAGCCACTTGCATCAGTACAATAACGACGACGACATTGAGGAAACTCTGTATTGTGAATGGCCCGAGCTGCTCATGGTGATGGAGAAGATGTTACATTTGGAAGGTGAGCTCGAAGACACTGACATTCAGAACAAGTTCGGCTAGTCAGTCCTACTGCAAAACATATGTATTCTACTACATTTACTGCGGTTGTTAAGCTGCTGTTATTCGATCATCAGTGCCGAAGTTTACAGTGGAGTGATATGCTACCTGGTTTATGTAATAGGCTAGCAGCTTTCTTCCGGTCTCACAACTTGAAGGCAAATTTGGATCAGCTTTATAAAACTATGCTGCCAAATATTGCCTATGCTGTAAAAACAGACTTGTCATTGAGTTTGCGTGCATCCGTTAATCCCTGGTTCTTTTAACAATGCCTGGATTGTACGTCAGTAAGCGACATTGCAAGCACTAGCAACGTTCTTCGAAAGCACATGCAGAGATATTAAGACCCTGAAAATAGATTATAGCAATTTCATGGTCTCCTTTGCCTCAAATTTTACATCATCTTTGATAATGATGAGACATAGACAAAGGAGATTTGATCCATCTTGTTACTAGGTACCTGATAGCCTTGGATTACTGACGAAATCATTACACTGTCAAATTCGTTGGTAAGCAGCCTGAGCTGAGCTCCTCTTGTTATAGAGTGGCATCGGTTCCTTTTCGTCCTGACGTTGCCCATCAATATTTGTTGGTACTAGGCTAGTAGTAAGCTGGGCGGGTCACGACTCTTCTCAACAATTAGAAAAAAAGAAGCTCACGAAGTGATAAAATGTTTAGTATCTGAATCTTTCCGTTTCTCAGGGTGAAGGGATAAAGTGCTTAAAATATGAATCCTCCTTTCACACAAAAAACCGAGAGCACGAAAAGAAACCGCCGTTGTTCTTTCTCATTCACACGGGGGAAACGTTGATACAAACAACTACAGGATTACATAATATTTATTCACGATCCTACCGGTACCAAAAAAAATGAAACTACACATGATCCGGAGCTCTTAAAGCTACAGAAAGAGGAATGCTAACAAAAGACTGAACAACAAACAAACTTCCGCTAGTTATATCCAATCCTTCGGATCTATGCACGTGTCAAGAAGTTTCCATTCTTCGGTCCCTTCTTCCAGTTTCTGCAAACAGGGTTCCATACTTGCATGTTAGTGTTGAAGAATAGTTGCCCAAGTTGTCAGTATGATGCACAGTAAATACATGAGATTTACCAATAACATAAAAGTTTCAGCAGTGCGTTTGTTTTCTTCTTTTCGTTTTTCAAGGATTCTTTCTCAAGGGGCAAAACTAAGGCACGTCCATGTACGTTGAGTTGGCTGAGCACGATGGCAGTTTAGTGGAAGAGACACCAGTATGCTCTCAATCCTTCCTCCAGTCTTCAGGTCAAATGTTGTACTGTACCACGATCATAGACCTACAAAAGGGCAGTATATTAGAGCCAGACTGCCAGAATTCAGGTAACCAAGCAAGCTGATACTGGCTATGTTAGCTATAAAATAACTTACAAGGTTGAACAGCACATAGCGACCTCTCCGCAGTTGCTGCCGTGCCTTGTGCTCCTCGTTGAATGGAGTGTCCTTTCGCCGTTCCATGATTGGTATGTATGCAGGAAGTAGAGTCCGCACATTCTGTAAAAAATAAATAAAAAAATAAAAATCGTTTTTGTTTGTTATAACAATAAGTACGAGCTCATCAAACACTACACATCATATTTGTGGTGCCAAACTCGAGTTTAGATGATAGAGAATTTTTTAAGTAGCTCAAACTTATTACAAATTTCACAATTTTTGGAGTTGAAATGAATTTTCTATGGATTTTACAAGGTCAAGGGCTGCTGTTGTGCACCTGCAGACCGTTCAGGGGACAACGAGTGCTCCCACGGACTGTTTGGGAGGACAGTCAGGGGAGAATGTCGGACCATTTGGGAGAACATGTGTTCTGGCCGACCATCCGTCAGAGCGTCGGGCCGAACATAATAAGTTTGAGCTACTTAAAAATTCTCTATCATCTAACACATTTACCTGAACACATTTACGTGGCTCCACTGATGGCCGACCATCCCTTCAGGTAAAGCAAACTATGTCACGACAAAGTAGTACGAGTAACTTAAATACTACCTCGGTCCCAAATTCTAGAACAGTGTCATGTTTTTAGTACATCCAGTTTGATCAATTATAGATAAAAAAATATAAATATTTATAATATTGAATAAATATCATTAGATTAATTATGAAATGTATTTTCATAATAAATTGATTTGAAGTCAAAAATGTGAACATTATTTGCTAGAAACTTGGTCAAATGTGAAGTACTTTAAATGGCACGCATACCATAGTATGCAGCTGTACAACGAAGTAACATGAAAACATTGAAGGTGATACTATATCTTTTTAGATCCGTATTTCTGGGTGTTCCTTGTGATTGTGAAACAGAGATCTTGTGCAGTAATAGCAAAGGAACACCCAGAAATACGTATCTGCAGAGAGAAATTCAAAACGAAACTGTATCTGCACTCTGCAGATACATTAGGTACGTTAGGAACCAAAATAGTAGACTGCATGAAACAGCGGTCAGCGGCTCCGGCTGCCATCTACGGCTGCTGCTACAGTGCCTGCTGAGGAGGCTTGTAGCAACTGCTTTGCTGCAGTGAACAGATCTGCAAAACTAAACTAAACCTCACTACCGCATTTGCCTCCTTTGCCGAAAGTGCCGAGATTCTGCTCTCGGCAAAGAATCGACGCTCGACAAAGGTGGGAAATCTGGTAGTGCCGGCTCGATAACAGAAGGTTGGAAGAATACAGTGACCAATTACGACGATTTCCGAAAAATTAAGTATCAACAGATCAATTCACGTACCAAGCTTGGCGATCAACTCCTTGATAACAATAGGGCAGCTTCTGTTCAGATTCTTGCAAGGAGAGCCGTCAGATTTGCCGGAGAGCTGAGGAAGCTAAAGCACGCCTTCCTGAGCCCGTGGCAGTGGTGCTGCTCTGCTAACGCCACGATAGTTGCCAAAGTGTTTGCCTCTACGCAACTGCAGAGTTTGTGCTCGCAGATCCTCTCCAAGTCATACCTGTCTGCAGCCACAAGCAGATGTTGGGACATGGAAGTTTGATCTTCCTTGCTTATCTCTGGCAATGAGTAAGAATCATCCTTGAGATGCTTGGATCTCTCCAAATCTTCCCTCTTGATGAACATTGCACAGCCATAGCCCGAGCCTCCCTGGCCGTCGTAGGTGATTACTTCTTCTGACGCCAACGACGGAGCTTCCTCCTCGTCCACGTCGGCAAAGAAACGGAAATCATATTGCACTTTTAGTGGTTTGGTAACACTCTCCTTCAGGAAAAGAATTAGTGATATGTAAGTGGTGGACTCTGAGTCCTCGCCGTTGGAATAGTAGCGGATGTACCACGGTACCGGTTTGTGATCGCCCGCTGTGAAAGTGTGGGACTTGATGGATTCCGGTGGGTTTCGCGGCCTTTGTGCGGGAGTATAGTCATCAATCTTGAGAATGTGTAGCCTCTGGAGGCGGATGCGATGATGGTAGAGGCGGGCCATGCTTGTGCTAGCTTGCTGCTGCTGGCAGCGGTGGACGACGATGACATGGCTCTACTCCTCTTGCGGGGTTTGGGAGAAGAGACGAATAGACGACTGGAAATCTGGAAGGCTCTGCTTTATCCTGGCTGGCTTCGCACCTATAGCTGCCTCCCTCAAGTGACATCGGTGCAAGTGAAATCATTGAATGCTGCGCTTGCAAAAGTGTTAGCACACCTATCAACTGATTCACTGAATGGCTCGATTCAAATACAATTTGGAGTACATGACCTCAAGGGAAGGGAGGTCTGCAGCTTAGCAAAGCAATATAGACGGAGGAGTGGAGAACTAGAACGTACATGGGAAGGATGAGAGTTCGAGGCCTATGGATGGAGGCTCGGGAGGAAGAAGTACGGGGAGATGGAGATGTATTGTCTTGGAATATTCAATGTCCTCTCTTAGCCACCGGGTTCTCCTTTTGTAGCTTGAACTTGGCCCACTTGATAGTTGTCTTGGCCCACATGGCAGCCCGGTCTTTGAGATTCCCCTCTCCTTGAATTGCGACTTGCCCTCAAGTCGTAGTACTATTCGTCGATGAGCTTGTATTGGCTGCCATAAAATCCCAACGTTAAGGCGTAAGGTAGCCTCCTTGACGTACTGGAGGCGGAGGCATTGCACTTCTAGCCCATCCGTGGTTGCCCGAACATGCCCATCGCTAGCCGCTCGGCTGATCAACTCCTCCATCTTTGGCCCGGGCCTTGCATGTGTCCGACCGCCCGGCTTGACTTGGACGGCGCGTATGTAGGAGGTCGGCGAATGCAACATCGAGAGATGAGCACGTCCGGGGTGAACGCATTGGTATAGTGACTCATATCCACGGCGGTGTCGACGGAGACGAGCACGTTCGGGTCGAGCTCGAGGATGATGTGACGAGCACGTCCGGTCGAGCTCGACGGAGGTGCCACAGTGAGAGCGGACGCCAACATCGTAGCCGAGGTTGATGAAGGAACCGGTGTCGCAGTCACGGACGCAGGGACTATGAAAGGTCTCTTGTGGTTTTTGGTAATTGAGTGACAACATTAAGTGAACTAATTATGTGTGATTGAGATAATACATAGGAGATTAGTTCACATGCGATGTTGCAACGAAAGAGCTTAATGCATATGAGACATGACATGGAGTCATGTGACCAAGTGGTGAAGATCAAGATGAGGCTTGGCTTGATAGACCGGTTGCAAGTGTGATGGGCAAGTTGAGGCTTTGAAGTCATGGACCGCAAGGCGGTGAAGCTTGAGCAAGACTTGGCGCCGATGGACCGACACGAAGCGGTGAAGAGCAAGTGAGGTCAAGATCGATGGACCAAGAGCGTCACGTGATGATATGAAGTGGATCATATCATTCTTGATCATGTTGGTGCATGTGTTGCATCGGCACTTGGAGGAGATGGAGCGGAATGGAAATGCGCAAGGCAAAGGTATAACCTAGGGCATTTCATTTCGCCGGTCATGGGAGCTTAGAGAAGTTTATGGCCGGATTTAGGATAGATGGCAGTACTATCAAGAGGGGCAAACTTGTTTGCATATCTCGGTCATCTAGTGCCACTTGAGCGATCTAACTTTGTGATGTGTTAGGATCGAGTGGCGTGGTGAGATCAAGAGAAAATCCTTTGAAAATGATTGTGAAAATGCTAACACACAAGCACATGAGATGTACACTTGGTGGTGTTGGCACATTTGCAAAGGCGGTGGAGTTTACTGAGGGTTGAGATGGGTTTTCGGGAAAATGAAACGCTTATTTTCCATTGCCCCGGATGCAATTCGTTGGAGTAAACATGCTATCCCTCATGCTCAAGTTGGTATACTTGTTGGGTAGCATGTTGGAGAAGAGAGCGTTGTCGACGCTGGCGGTGCGGCGTCGGACGCCGGGTGCCCGTCCGGCGCGTTGTGGCTCGAGCGTGGCGTGGCGAGGGTCGCAGCGTGCGCGTCCGGCGGTTGGCGCCGGACGCCGGGTGCTGGGGCTCCAGCGTCGGCCCGCCGTGTTGGGGCGGCTGGGAGGTCGGCGCGCTGGCACATCGGGCTTCGGTCGGCCCGTCCGGCGGTTCGGTTGGTTTGCACCCTCTCGGACTGCGTTCGAGGGTGCGTGGGGCCGTCCGACGCTTATTCTGAGCGCGCCAATGGTCGAATTCAAATGGCTAGTGATGCGTGGTGCGTGGAGAAGCATCGGACGCCACGTGCGGCGTCGTCCGATGCAGATCCGTCGGCGGCGGCCGACGCTACGTTTTCAGCCCCCAACGGCTAGTTTTCATGGGGGGCTTATAAATAGGTGTTTGGCCAGCCTTGGGAGGTTGGTTAGCACACTTGAGCCTTGGTGGCTGACATAGTGGTGCTTGGAGAGCCCCTCTACTCACTCTAACTTGATAGTGTTCATCCGATTGAGTGAGAGAGCGATTCTAGTGCGATTGAGGAGTAGCTCTTGCAATTAGTAGCTTGTGTAGCTTTCTAATTGTCTTCTTGCTTGTGTTGCTAGAAGTAGTGTTGTTGTAACTATCTTGCTTGTGTAGCTTGATTAGTTGCTTTACTTAGTTTGTGTAGCTAAGTATTTTGAGCCTTTGGGTTAGGCGTGTGTCGCCTTGTCCATTGTGCATCTAATGAGCTTAGGTTGGCTTTGTGCTTTTGCTCATTAGAATTGTGTAGGAGCTCACCATTGTTTGAAGTACTAGTGCATGGGTTTGTGTGACCTTGCAATAGAAATGGTTAGGAGCTCAAGCTAGGCTTGTCACCTCATTTACCTTGTGTAGGATCTTTTGTGAGGTGATTTAGAGTCTTAGATAGAGGGGTGAAGTCTTGGCTAAGCAAATAGTTTTACTTCCGCATTATATTCGGTTAGCCGGTGCGATTAGTTTTAGAAAGGACTATTCACCCCTCTAGTCCGCCATCTCGACCCTTAGACGAACTTGACATAGTAGGGGCCTGGTGTCGAACACCATGAGGGCAATGTTGGTGCGAGCACGCCGGGTGCAACCCAAGCCATGGCCGGGTTCGGACAAAGCTTCGATGGCATGCCGTAGTGAAGCGCCCCAACAGCCGTTGAACGTGGTTGGTGTCAATGAGGAACCGGCGGCGCCTCTAGGATGGCGTCGGCCTTGTCGAGGTGGAAGTCGAGCGTAGCGGTGTCGCCCTTGGAAGCTGGAGTGTGCGGTGGACACGGGTGGAGGGTGGGAGGCTAGGGTCCGCGCAGCGCCGCGGCGAGCACGACCATGGAGTCTAGTCCCACGGTCACCACGGCCCTCGTCATTGGGCGGGACGCGGCGTCGGGTACGGCGCTACCTCGAGGAAGTAGTGGACGGGGCCGGGCGCTATCGAGGACATCGGCGGCGATGGCGTCGGACATGCGGGTCGTCAAGCGGTGGTCTGGCTGAGCCGCCGCGCTTCCCACCGCCACGGGCCACCTCGCGGTGCCAACGGCATCGGTCTCGGAGCGCCGCGGCACCGCCGCGAGTGCCACCTCGGCAACAGCGAGCTCCGGGCCATTGTCGAGGGGGGTCGAAGCCGCAGCCGTGCGGAGCGGCGTGGAAGCAGCGCTTCGGCGGCCGATGCGGAAGGAATCGGCGTGGATAGCGTAGGCGGCTCGGGGTCAAGGTCGAAGGCGTTGATGGCGGTCGCGGTCACCATGCGCGGGTGCGGGAGGCGCTTGCAGCGCATCCATAGGAACGGTGCTGAGGCGGCGTGGACCTCACGAGCCGCCGGGGATGGAGAACGTCGCGGGGCGGGGTCGAGGCGAACACGCGGTTTGTGGAGGGGCTCGTCGATGTCGCGGACCTCGGCTGGGGGTCGAGCATACCGGCGACTTGGGCGGGCGGTGCGAGGGGTCTCCGGCGGAGAGACACACCGACGACAAGTGGCATCCTTGAGGCGGCGGGAGACGATGTTGCTGGGAGGGAGCACATCCGGAAGGAGGCTGAGGAGTTGAGGTCAACGATGTCACCGAGTGTGGTGGCTAGGCGGTGAGGACTCTCCGTCAGCCAGCGTGGCTTTGGTCCACCACCGCATCGACCGCTTGGTGTTGGTGTAGGCGAATGGCACGTCGGCCGTCAAATGAAGCCGCTTCGAGCGTAGGTCCGACTCGGCACGGAGCCCAAGAACGACGACTTGACCCGCGAGGGCAGCGCGATGGTGACCTCTTGGGCGGCGCCGTGTGGCTCATCGAGGTGGGTGGAGGCAACGTTAGCAACCACGGGGCCATTGAGGTGGGCGCTCCGTCTTTGCTCGAGGGTACCCGGCGAGCTCGATGGCGACATCCTGCTACTCCCGCCGGGCGCGGGTGCCGCTCCAAGGAGCCAGCCGCTGATCCCGCTAGCGGCGTCTAGATCAGCGAATCGCCGATCGCAGTTCGCGTCCTACTCGGGGAACAACTTGGCGAGGGTGTCGAGGATGAGTTTCGAGTCGAGGGAATTCATGGTGATGGATACCGAGAATCGACGGATATGAACCGAGGACCGGTGGAGCTGATACCAATTTGTTAGCACACCTATCAACTGGTTCACTGAATAGCTCGATTCAGATACAATTTGGAGTACACGACCTCAGGGGAAGGGAGGTCTGGAGCTTAGCAAAGCAATCTAGACGGAGGAGTGGAGAACTAGGACATGGGAAGGATGAGAGTTTGAGGCCTATGGATGGAGGCTCGGGGAGGAAGAAGTACATGGAGATGGAGATGTATTGTCTTTTGAATATTCGATGCCCTCTCTTAGCCACCGTGTTCTCCTTTTGTAGCTTGAGCCCCCACTTGATAGCCTGTCTTGGCCTACTTGGCAGCCGGTGCTAACAAAAAGCAAGCAGCAGCGGAAGTGCCGAGCACGAGACAGCACGCGCGACGCGACGGCTATGCTCTCTGCCTGCCACCTCGGGCCAGTCGCTCACCTGTTGGGGCGCGTAACTCGAGGCGGAGGAGCGGCCAGACTCTCATCGGGTCAGTGTATACTTTGGTATTTTTTTTTTTTTTTTTTTTTTTTGGAGTGCAGATTTTGCATTGGCTGGTGCGAAACACAGAAAAGCCATGGCCATTTGCATGGGCAGGCTCAAGAGAAATGCAGCTCAAGACAAATGCTAAGGCGCCACAGGGTTCAACTTTAGAACAAGAGACTTTTGTAGGAGGTTAAACCAAGGCTATTTTTAATGTCGACGAGATCTAGAATTTTCTAGTTTTCAATTTTTCTTATTTAAAGTTGTTTAGTTGCTAAAAAAAATAACATCGTTCTTATCAAAAGAAAAAAAAAAAATAACATCGTTATGTACTTTTCTGTTTGAGTCTTTTAAGGGCTTCCTCCCCTCAATTCATAAAGAAACGCAGCGCTTGCAAAGGCAGAGCAAAGTCAACATGTGTGGCGCAACATGGCACGTACGTAGCTGCCGAAGTGCAGAGCGCGAGGGAGCTTATGGCATCCCCAACGGTTCTCTAGCTCGCGAAGTACTTACTCTCTTCTTAAATATTTGTATTTCTAAGTTTCGGCACGTAAACTAAGAAGACATGTAAAATAATGCTTCTACCCCTATGAAGACCTTGACATCCTCTGTCACAATTTCATAGGAGAAAGGAACAAACACAATTTTAAAGGGAGAAACAAAACAAAGAATGGTTCCAATAGTCAGGTCCATGCCGTCGGCCTCGTTCTAAAAAGCTCTAAGACTTCGTTGACGGTTTTGACGGTCACGGTCACGGGTGTGTCTGTGCAATGAAACAAAGACACACACGCATCCTCCGTGGTTTGGGCGCCACCTGTCTCGATGCTCTGGCTCTGGCCCCACGTTTCGCGGTTTCGAGCGCACGGTCGGTTGCCCCAGCCACCTGTTCCGACCTGATGCTGAACTTGCCAATCGAAATGGTCATGGTCATGGCATTATTATTGTTGTGTTTGGCGTCGATGCAAAATCTGCCGAAGGATGGACCCGCTGGGACTCTGCCACAACGGCTAGTGACTGGCCCCGGGTTGTGGCAGATAGAGAGGAGACCGGTCGCATTGCGTGCCGTCTCTTTCAGCTCCCCTCGTGCTCCGCACTTGCGCTGCTGCCTGGCAGCTAGCCTGCCACTGCCACACTTGTTGACGTTCCTCAGCCAGGCAGCCATGACCATGAGTGGTGCCTCATCAGCGAGTCTCCTTCCGAGTCATTTTTCCGGTTTCCATCTCAACGCGTGCCAGTGGCGGAGCCAGGATCTGAATGTTGGGTATTCCACGTACACAAAGAAAGTCGAAACAAATGTGCAATGGTAATAAGCAAAGTACAAAGTCTGAGCATAGCGGCATAATGCCATTGTTTCAATTAATTAAGAAAAAATACAAAACATCACAGGCTCAAAGCTACTAAATTGTAACTCTACGATCCCCTTTTTGGAATTTATTAATGATATCATCATCTTTCACTTGACTGAAGAATTCTCTCTCAATAAAGGTGACCAAACAATTATTCAAATACTCATCACCCATTTTATTTCTTTGCTTATTCTTCACATTATTCATCGTGAAAAACACTCTTTCAACACTAGCAGTGGCTATGGGAAGAATCAAAGCACAACTTAAGAAGCTTGTAGACAACATAATTTTGCCCATGTCTTGATCATAAGCAGCAAATCCAACTACTTGTTCTTCATCTATGGTACAAGAATCCAATGCAAAAACAAATCAAGAAAACGAAATCGAGCTTTATACTACGAACTCTGAAGAATGATCTCGAACCTTGTGTGCTTCTTTGCTAGGGTTAGGCTCGGCACCTCGGCCTCGTCCGATTGCCACAAGCAGGAGGCCGCTGGGCGAGCACCGAGGGGAGGCCGGCCGGGAGGACGCGGGGAGGGAGGGGGGGAGGAGGCCGCGAGCCGGGGAGAATGCGGGGAGGGGAGCGATCCACGCCGCCGCTGGAGCCTGGAGCGTCGGAGTCGCGAACTCACGATGCGAGTTGGGGAGAGACGGACTCATAGACAGCGCAGCAGCAAAGCAACCAAGATACGACCTTTCCTTGTTTTGTGACTTAGTGGGCTGCTTTTTAATTGGGCTTTGGGCTAAATACAAGTTATACCATGATACAATACACTAATACATATATGTATTTGCTTTGACTCTCAAAATTTTGGGTATTCCATGGAATACAGGGGAATACCCCTAGCGCCGCCCATGACGCGTGCGACGGAGAGAGAATATCTATGTAACAAAGGCGGGGAGCTCTGCCGCTCAATTAGGTCGAAAGAATATCTATGAACCTCTTACGTCTCAAATTGTAAGTCGTTTGACTTTTTTGACCCCAACTTTGACCACTCGTCTTATTCGAAAAAGGAACCCGAGAGGCTAACCACCTCACATGACGCGGCTAAGCACAAACAAGACACTTTGCCATGGGGTCATCGTTGGCAAGCATGGCGACCCAAATTGCCGCGGCTCCGACTTCCCATTCACGGCGATTCTTTGGGATCCTTTGGGAGCATGGCAGCCAAGGCGCTAGCAACTCCGCCATGATTCGAGCATATTACCTTTGCGATCCACGTTCACAGCGATCGGCCACCTCGGCCCACGCCGCCTCCAAAAATTGGTGTGCGCACCGGTAAAAGAGTTGGTGTGTGCACCTGGGCAACATGCTACTCCCCCGTCCACGAAAAAAATAAATTTCTAGCAACTTTAGGATAGATTAGAAAATAAGATAAAAGACCATGCTGCCCCTCATTAAACTGTCGAACCTTAAAGGCCCTCTAGTTACCTAGAAGCCTAATTAAGTAGTGTCATTTAGAGTATCCAATAGCAGCGTGGGAGAGAGAGGTTGTGTTAAATATTGTTGCGAGTATAATTACGAGTAAAGTGAATGAGACATAGTGTAGGCAAATGAACTCGTCGTCTTTATTCCATTGATCATAGGTGATATATATACACGGTAAGAGGAGGAGGTTACGGGAGGAAGCTTCACCGTCAAGTCACCTGTTGTGGCTTGACAGCTAAGGAATCCCTTGAGGAAGCTTCACCATCAAGTCACCTGTTGTGGCTTGACAGCGAAGGAATCCCTTGAGGAAGCTTCACCATCAAGTCACCTGTTGTGGCTTGACAGCGAAGGAACCACATGAGGTGGTTAGGATGAGATCATCATGTACAAGATATTTATAACACTCCCCCTTGATCGAATCCGTCCTTGAGATCAATGTATTAAGTAATTTCTCCAAAAACCCTGTGGGGAAAAATGAGGAGAAATATGTGTGGATATGCCATTAAAACTCCTTAAAACCCAGTGGAAAAAATAAGGATAAAATGGTATGGCATGTTTGATTATTGTCTTATTGTAAACTCATATGGGAAAAACCTTGTAAGGAAAACCCATGACCAAGTTTAGAGAACAATAGATACGATCTGAGGATCATAATTGTAATTATATATCATTGATACCTCCTCAAAAACCCCTGTGGGGGAAAACAGAAGATATGACATTGGCTATATCTTTGATATCCCAAACAAAAACCCCTATTGGGGAAAACAAGAGATATGACATATGAACTTGTTTTGATACTGCCTCATTAAAAACCTTCTATGAGAAACCTATGTAAGGAAAAACTCATAGAGGAAAAGAGTACAATATGATGTTTTGAACAGGTTATAGTTTCAAGAGGAATCTCCCCCTGAACCTTGCAGCTCTCAAAGTCATCGCATACCAATATCAACAACACATTGTGAAATGTGGGAATAGGTAGTGACTTTGTCAATAAATCTCGCGGAATTATCACTTGATTCGCTTTTTGCGGATGTTTATCTCCTCACTTTCGTGAGAAGAAAACATTTCTAGAAGGCAAATATAGTGATATTGCTCTTATGTAACCTGTTTACATCCAACCAACACAAGTTGCATTATCATTGAGGATAATGGCTAGTGATTCGATGAATCAAATGTGACTATTCAATAAAGTGATACATGTCTATGTAATACTTTAGAATGAGGAGTGGAGTAGTCATTAGAGTCAAGTTTGATGACTCCTATGAGAACTTTTACCACTATAACATCAGTATGTGATCCGGCATTATAGGGGATTAAATAGCCAGTATCTTGATACTCCAAATGACCATATCTGTGGATATCCACTTTCACTCCCACCTTTTGGTGTTATAGGAGTTGCGTTGTTTTAAGCTATAGCAAGTATCTACAAATGCAATATCAGGCATGTTGCGACATGCAAGATACATGAGCGCTTTGATGGCACTAAGGTTGTTATCCCAAGGGTCAGAATGGATATTGATCCATATTTAGGGATTAAATGACCATATTTTTGGTAGTATGGTTGTCCAATATTATTTGGATATTGGTACACAATATCAATGGAATATTGGAGGACTGATGTGGGTGCTCAAGTTATGGACTTAAGCATAATTTGGTTTTACCCAAATCTTTCATCTCAAATTCTGTCTTATATGATGACTACCTGTTTTGATATGTACCATATGAGATGTATAAAATCCATGGGGATTTTACTATGGTCACACGGTGAAATTAACGATGGGAGACATCCTTACGTGGAAGGAACTCACCTAGTCGGTTGTACCACAATCAACTTTATTTTAAGCCATGGAGTGACCTAATTCATACACAATGTATGTTGCGATTTATGTTTTGAATTAGAATACAAAGTCCATTAGAACTTATAATCCAAATCTATCCAAATTAAGTTTGGTCTCGCCAATTATTGATGTAGGAACATAGTTTCCACACATACCAATGAGTATGTTATGCTAGGTCTCTACGTGAAACCATGTGCTACAAAGCTCTCACTATTTCACCACCTTATGGATTTGTGAATCCATAGTGCTTCCATCAAGAAAGCATTGTGAGGAGAAATCATTAACAAGTAAAGACTTCTCAATTTGAGTGAAAGCAATTCTCCTTAATTGCCACCTTTGATTGACCCAATATGATGAGTGTTTGAACACTTTGCTAGGACTTGTGGTATGGATCGGATAAGTGCATGGCAATATTGAGGAGTTTGTCGACAATTTGTAGTCTTTGGTATGATTTATTCAATGGAACCAATTTTAGCATGTGGAAATATTGACCCTTTTGAACTCCATGTCATTTCCCATAATAACAGAGTTAGGGCATTCCAATGAAGACCCAACGCCTAATTTTGTGCACAAGTTATGCTAGGCTTTTGCATGTTAAACATCCATAGGCTTTGGATAGTAAATATCCATGTGTGGTTTATCAACTTGAGGTTGATATGCATGTATTGTCTTGGATAATTGTCTCCCCACGATCCGAGAATGCTTGCAAGAAGCTATATCCCTATGTGGCCATACTTCTCCCCCTCTTATTCAGATTCAGGAGTTGAGTGGTTTTGTTAGGTACCTCCACTCTTTTTGGCAGATTAGATGGGAATTGGATTGGGTCAGAACATCATGACAAGTAAATGCATTTGGCGAGTATTTACAATGTGTTGCAAATATAAGATATTCGAACTATTGTTTTTAGATTCTTTGGTACATGGATTTGGGGACCGAATATAAGTAGTGACATTCTCTTTTTGATTCCCGGCATTCTATGTGTGGTAAGTATCTCCACCTAATGCCTAGAATCTCCTCAAATATGTGTTCACAATACGGGCAATGAATGAATCCCCAAGATGCCCTTTGATGTATCTTTGCAGGTGGTGATATTGGTACATGCAAAATGTTACCAATTTGCGAGATGGGAAATGTTTGGATGTATGGCCAAATATCCACGCACTAACCGCTGCAATGGAGGGAGTCGTATGATGCAGTTTGATGAATTTGGATTTATGATGCGTTGTGTAAATCCCATGTCTTTGCAATTCTATTTTGGGTCATCAAACAACCAACTTGATTATCTCGATAAGAGATTCAATTGTGCCATTATGTGTATGAACATAAGATACTTAATGATGTAGTCCCTAAAAACCAAATAATTCCATGTAAATGGATTAGATCTGCGTCGGGATCATTTGCTCTAAATTAAAGAATTTGAGCAATGAATTTGGTAAATTTGTGGTACCATGTGAGTAAGGCACACATTTTAGGACAACATTGCAGATGCATGGATATGCATTATTACATACTATATTTATGGTCCATAAAATGGCAAATGGAGTCACATGTATGTTCTTGAATTTCGTCAAGAAAGTTGGTGGCTCACATTGATGTTATGACCAATAGAGTTGATAATAATTTTCTCATCATTCTACATGTAGAATGATAAGGCAGATATGCCAAATCTTGATGAGATCAAGAGAGAAAATTATTTTGTATGCAACATGTAATATGGGATTGATGTATGTATAATACACCCCAAGCGATATGGAAGGAATTTGCACAATTATTTTGTTTTCATATATGTTGCAATAAGTCGAAAGTGAAGATTTTCATCATTGCTCCTTAGTATTGGGTTTTACGTGGAAACCATGCAACTAGATGATTTGAAAACACCATGGGGGCATTTATAGAATTAGGATACATGATGCATCCACGATTAGTTGAATACCCACAGAGGCGTAATCTCTCATAATTGTGTTAGCGGTATAGTGGTCCACTAAACAACATTCCTTTCCACCGTTGAATCGAGTGATTCTATATATAGAGTGAGGTAGAATCCAAAAGAATTTGCATTCATATAGAATATGTATACCATGTATGTGGTGCTTGATATTATCATACTACATGTGCTAGTGTGACATTAGGCTAATAATAGCTCCAATGGAAATATGGAGACTTTACAAGCATCCGCTTGTTGAAGTGAACACCAAATTGATCCTAATAACTCGCTTGCCTCTAATGAGTTGGAGGGATAGTTGAGCCAAATATTGGATTTGACATTTTTGTGTACTTGGAACGTATAATACTACAATCACATTTTTTTTTGTGAAAAATGTGAGATTTGTCACACTATGTCACTTTTCGAAAGAAAAATGACATTTCGTTTATGAGCATCCATATGTTATAATTGCCATGGACCAAAGGTCCTTGATAAACGAATGAGTAAACAATCATTTACAGTTGGGCAATATTACATCCTTTGTTGAAATCCCAATGGGGGACTTGTAAAAGGTAGATGGATCTCACTCTTTTGAATACATGGATTTGTAGAAAACCAAGTGTTAGAGTTGCATAAGAATGCATAAACACAAGTGTGAAAATATCGAATGGATTGAGCATTTGGTTGGGGGTTGAGCAATAACCGTTGTTATGCCATATGCCCCCAATGATATCGTTGATATCGTCCATATTAGGAAAATAAATTCCATCCAATGCGAGGTTGGAAATATTCCAAATTGAAAATATTAGCCAAGTCCAACATGAGTTTATCATGTATGAATTTACTTGAGAGTAAATTGTATAGCATAAAGGCAACAATTTGGGGGTTCAAGGTGATACTTGATTATAGACTCTCCATTCTACACAGAACAGGCGACAAAAGTTGTTGTTAATGTTTTGGGATCCATTCCTGTGGGAATAGATGATGTAAAATCTTCGCCAAAACATAGACTCTGCATGTGATGGAAAGTAGCCCCCAAAATAATGCACTATATATTGCTATTTATTTAAGCAAATGATTACTTAAATAACTTTAGATTCAAGATGTGTCTTGAATTGGCATATGAAAAATATTGTGAAATCAAGATGAATCTTGAATCACATGTAGTGTTTGCCTCATATTGGATAGGTGATAGAAAATCACTACTATCATTACAGTGTACAATAATTATTACCAAAATATAGTCTCAATTAGATATTAGCAATTAACAGATTGAAGGTGCAAACCAAATTGGTGACCTTGTAGTAGGGGAGCATAATCTACAAATATGTGTATGTGCAGTAGATGTCATCCCATTACCTTGTGTTTATGCTAATAGTACGAGTTGATCACACTTTGAAAGTGGTTCAACTCGGAGGTAGTCACTATGTTTGTAAAAACACGATGTAGACCTCAAATTGTGAGACTATTGCTTTGAAAGTAAACATCCAAATGATGTAAACCTTATGCAATTCACATTTAGATTGGTTGAGCACATACGGATAGTCACTATGTGATGGACATAGTGTAGATCCTGCAGTAGTATTGAGATACTAGCTTGTGTATGGCCAATCTAAAAGATGAATTATGGCAATCACCTGTAGGTGCAAACCTCTTTTGTAGTTCACATTTAAAATTGGGTACGCACAATGAGGATGAAATCCTATGGTAGTCTTTGTGGTACACCATGCGTGTATGGCCAATTTTTGTTAAATGAATAAAAAGTTGTCACCGTGAAGATGAAGGTCATTTGTTCTAAATTTTGATATTGGATACGCACGTTGGAGATAATCACTATGTATGACATAGGGTAGATCTCACAGTAGTACTATGGTACTACCTTGTGTCCGAATGGCAACGGGTACAAACCCGCTAGGTTTAATCATTCCAAACCCATACCCGCGAACATAAAACTTGCCCGTTAAAAAACCCACGACCCGTGACAGGTTCAATTTTATGCCCAAACCCATGCCCGAGCGGATCACGGGTACCCATCGGGTCACCCATGCCCACTACAGAAGTCACACCGTCCGGCAATTTCAGTCCACAACACTATTTTATAGCTCACCAAGGTGACTTGGCGAGGTGGGACTATTTGCGTCTGCTGGCCAGTGAGCGCTATGCATGCAAAAATAGAGCACTGACCATGCACATGGGCCACGGCCTGCTAATGCCGAGCTGCACATTGCCCTTTGACCAATCAAATTGAGTGCATATGGAATTAACCATGGCCCACTAGCGTTGTAGTGTAGTATACGGAGTATTCATGCAAGGAGTGTGTCCTTCATTTCTTTTGTTTTTCTTGCATTTCTACCTTTTGTTTTCAAATTATTTTGTGCCAATTAAAAGTATATAATTGCTATCATACTGTGGGTTTAAAAAACCCATGGGTTTACGGGTTTGGGTACTACAACCCTAGACCCATGCCCATAAACCCATTAGGTTTGTCTTTTTGCCCATTAATAAACCCATGGGTATAGAAACTGACCCATACCCTTATCCTAATAGAGTAAAAACCCATCGGGTATCGGAATTCGGTACCCGTTGCCATTTGGAACCTTGTGGTTGGCCAATATGCAAAATTTACAAATGATGAGGTAATCACATAAAATATATGCATGAAATAAATTAAGCACTTCAAACTTAGAAAATAAGTAAATGAGCTTAATTAATGAAACACAAAAGTAAATTGCATATGAAATAAAGGGATTTTGTCTCATTTGATGGAACTTAGGTAGTCACCATGAGGGTGTAGACCTTTTTAATTGTTTCACATTAAGATGCATTCGTTGTAAGTTCATAGTCAAATTGGAAGGGCACTTTGAGGAATAAATCCCACAAAGTACTACCTTGTGATTGCCAATTTGATAATAAATATAGGTGACATCGAGTGAATCAAGTTCCAAAAAGAAGAGATAAATCGACCAAAGCATTTGCATTAGTACATGTTATGATGCAATTTCTGATGACACATAGGTCTTACATAAGGTAAATATTGTGCACCATAATTCATTTAAACGTATGTTTACAATGAATATTTATATGAGGTAAATGTAATACCATGCAGCAGTGCACTTATGTTAAAAACCTGAGGGTTAAAACAATGAATACTAGTTAGAGTCCCGCGCTTCGCGCGGGTAGATATAACTGTTAAGGTAGACAACATTACACTTAATTCAGAATTCACAAAGTATTTGAACAGATGAAACTGCATTGGTGAGGGGCCACTCCATCGTTCCCGTGTTGACCAGGAAAATGTGCCGTGCTTATCCCTTCTCCTTCCTTACTCTCTCTCTCTCTCACCTTATCTTCTTTCTAGACAGGAGAAAACAGAGAGGGAGAGCAGGCATCGGGCGGGCGGGACTGTGGCCGCGCGCGTTGGCGCTGGGGACCGCCGAGGTCTCGCCGTGCCTGCACGGCGTTCAGGTTCGGCGGCTCCGGTGCCCACTCGGGCATCGCGTGTGGCGGCAGAGTGCCCGCGCTTGCCATGGCCTGACCAGGGCCGGGGGCCCGCGTGCCCGCGCGGCCAAGGAGCAGTGGGGGGGGGCAGTGGCCTTCGCGCTCCCGTGTTGCGACCTGCAGGACTGCTGGCTCGCCCCAGTCGTCAGGTTGGGTCGGCTGGCGGCGCGCTGACGCGTCGGGGCTTCGGGGCCCCCGTGTGTCGTGGCCGCGAGGTCGCGCGCCCACGCATAGGGAAGTGGCGGTGGCTTGAGGTCGGCAGCGGCAATCGCTGTTGGGGCCGCGCTAGGGTCGGCCTCAACCCGGTCGCGCTGGTGTGCCGCCGCGCCGGAGGACGGGGGCGGCGCAGGGGTGCGAGGTGGTGGCGGCGACCCGTACCTTTGTGGTCAACGGAGGAGCAGCACTGGTGTGAGGCAGCGGCGCGTTCCGTGAAGATGTGGGGTGGAGAAGTATTTCTGCTGGGCAGAGGAAGCGAGAAGTTTCAGGAGTGGGGAGGCTGAGGACGTGGACGGCAGGATGTGTACCTTGAAAGAATTGAACGGATAGTTTTGCAGTTTTGACTGTCTACTGTTGATGTACAGTGTCCTTGTGAGTATGATGTACAGCACATTAACAGTGATTTAGTATGATGTACAGCACATTAACAGTGATTTGGATTCATAGCGAGGAGGGGTTTTTAAAGGATCTATATAGATATAGATATAGATAGATGAATTTACATTAATAATCATTGTATGGATTATCATGTGATTCATAGAAAGCGAGGAGGGTTTTGTGCAAAATGCACAAATTTTTTCCATCCAATCCATCCATTTATATGTCCCCGATTGCAACGATGTGATGTGGTGATGTGATGGAGAGCCGTGCCCGGCCCTGGAAGCTCGCGGGGAACTAAAAACAAGGCCCTATCCATCCAATCCATCCGGGCGGATTCCTGGGAGGGCGCGCCGCCGAGGCGGCCACACGCCCCCGCCCGGCCAGCTCGGGCCATTCTTCGGTACCGCCGACCGGGCGCGGCTGCGGGCATGGAGCCACGCGCGGCCGGGCATTCCGTGTGAGCGCCGCCTCGGGCCGCATGGGCCGGGCCAGCATCGGTTGACGCCGAGTGGTCACCATCCGCCCAGGCCGCGGTCCGCCCGCCGCGGCCACCATCCGGCAGGTGGTGGGTCGCTTTGCGGGTCCGGGCCGCGGGAGGACGCTGGTCCGCGCGTGAGGCCAGACGCTGGTCGCCATTGCCGACCGCCGCCGCCGCGATGGGGCGCGGGCCGCTGGAGTGAGGCGCTGAAGCGCCAGCCGGAGGGCCCCGCCACCATTTGCCAACCGCGAGGTCGGTTAATCGGGCATGGCGCAGCGTCGAGGGCTCGCTGCGCTGATGAGCCGCGGTGGCGCCGCGGCGGGCCGCCGCCGGGCCGAGGTCGCTGTACGGGCGCCGGTTTGCGGTCGCCGGGTGCGGCCGCCAGCCGCTGAGCGCGCGAGGGCGCTAGCCGCAGCCCATGGGGGCCGCCACCGCTAGTCGCCTCGGCCGGGCGCCAGCTACCGCCATGGATCGGCACGCTGAGGCAGGCGAGCCGCGCTGAGCCGTGAGCCGCTATGATGCCCGCCGCCGGCCGCCGGTGCCGTCCGCGGAGGCGCGACCAGGCCAACCGCGGAAGCCGGAGCCGCGGCGGGAGCCGAGCCGCCCGCAGCTACCACTCAGGCAATTAGGCATTAGCCGACCGCCACGGGCCACGCGGCGGCGCCGGGCGCATGTGCCGCCGAGCAAAAATCGAGCCGCGGGCCCGGCGGTCATAGAGACTGATCGCCCTTTTCTCATCACGGTGCTCGGCCGGTGAATGGTGCGGCCCTCATCCTCGTCGGAGGAGAGGTAGCCGGCATCGCTCGATGAAGCGGTTCCTCTTCGATCGTCCAAGGATTGGGAAGCAATTGAAGAATAGCGATAATTCGCTATCATTACCTTGATCCATCGATCCGATTCATCATCATGGATGGTTTAATCAACCGAGAGCTATTCTATGTGGAGAGTGAAGGTGTTGATAACGTGTTACAGTATAATTGTGAGTAAAGTGAATGAAACACAACGTAGGCAAATGAACTCGTCGTCTTTATTCCATTGATCATAGGTGATATATATACACGGTAAGAGGAGGAGGTTACGGGAGGAAGCTTCACCGTCAAGTCACCTGTTGTGGCTTGACAGCTAAGGAATCCCTTGAGGAAGCTTCACCATCAAGTCACCTGTTATGGCTTGACAGCGAAGCAACCACATGAGGTGGTTAGGATGAGATCATCCTGAACAAGATATTCATATAACAAATATAACACAAACTACGAGAGAGATTAATATGGATCGGTGAACCACTCACCTCCCGAAAATTGATTCTTTTAGAGACAATTTTTTTACATAGAAATTTATTCTTTAGAGGAAAGAGGGAGTATTCACGGATTTGCTTTCTTTTTTTCCCTTTCTAGACGATTGTTATTATAGTATTAATTACTAATCTCCAAACATTAGTGTTATTCAGGATTTCGTTCTTCCTAACAAGATATTCATGACAACAATATATAATATTGATATAGGAAGGAATCCATGGATTCACATAGGGGTAAAATGGTCTTTCCCATTTCACTTAACAGACACTCTGGGTAAAATAACATCGACGAAAGTGACGAACAGGGAAAAAATTAAACTGGATGGCAGAGAGGGGACTCACAAGTTCAGTGGAAAACAAGGCACCGAGGACACTTCTAATGACAAATAAGAATTTTTCTCTACTTGTTAAATGGGTTATCATAGAGGGCTATATGGCTAACAAATGGCCGTGTGGTGCAATATATAAAACGATATGCAGCGGAATTTCTAGTGGAAGATGGAATTCATGTTCGGGCTTCGATTTGTTCATAAGGCCTGAATGGACACACTGGGGCAAAATAACATCGACGAAAGTGACGAATTGGGAAAAAAAAAATAAATGGCACAGGTGGGGACGCACAAGTTCAGTGGCAAAAAGGCACTAGTGAGGACACTTTTGACAAATGGAATTTTCCCAGGATTTACCGGCGTTATGCATTATCATAGAGGGCTATATGGCTCAGGCGAAATGGTGTGTGGTGAATCCAACGCTATGCAGCGGAATTTCTAGGTGGGGGATGGGTTTCATGTTCGGGCTTCCATTTGTTCATGAGGCCTGTTGTGACCAGCGTTGTACTGTGTAATTCATAAAAAAAATCAAATACGGAGACGATAAAAATGTATTTTGTCACAACACGCTTTGAGATTGAAACGGCAAATAAGTCAAGGGCAAAAAGCTAGAATGACATATGTGACGACAAAAAGAAACTGTGCAAGTTAAAGAAGAATCGTTAGTTAAAGTAAAGTACATATCGAAAGAAGAATCCATCGATGAAAGGAGCCGCCGAAAGTAGATAAAGTTTACGAAATAATAATAAAAATAAGAGCAATCAACTGCGCTGGTGAGGGAATTTTCTGGAGACGCTACAACTACAACCTACTGCCTACATATTGCACCTTAAATTGGGGAATACAACTCTTCTATTTTAAATTATAAATTGTTTTAGCTTTTTAATATATAATCTTTGTTGTATATCTAGATATATAATAAAAGGTAAAAATTTAGTAAAAAACAAATTGCAATATCGAATGAGGCGAGTAAATGTTTCTATCCATACTACCTGCGTCTCAAAATAAATGATATTTTTAGGTTTATTCTAAGTTAAATTGTTTCAAGTTGACAAAATTTATATAAAAAATTCTAATATATATGACACCAAATAAATATTATTAGATTTATTATCAAATATACTTTTATGCTATACATATTTGGTATTATGAATAGAGGTGTTCTTTTTACAAATTTGATCAAATTTAAAATTATTTAACTTAGGATAAACCTAAAACATCACTTTTTTTTTTTTAAGACGGAGGGAGTAGAGGAGAAATTCAACTGCATGCAGGGGATCATGTGCATGCGAGTCATACAATTCTGTTTTTCTCTTAGAACGGAACATTCAAACCGGCCTAACGTTTTGGACTTTATTAAAATTGTAATATACAAATAAAGTTACATATAGTGTTCATATATGATATATTTTTATAGTTTTAAATTAAAATGGTGGAATTTTTTAGTATTTTTTTTTGGTTCATCCATTTAGTTATGAATCTAGACATATAAATTTTATCTAGATACATAACTAAATGGATGAAAATCAAAAATTCTATTGTGTTTAGTTATTGTTGGAATTGAGGGAGTACATTTTATAGGACTTTACTTTCAAAATGGTGGAATTCTCCTTGTGTTTTTAAGTAGTAATAATTTTTTTTCGAAAACGTGCATTGTGCACGTGTTGCATTAAGGGAAAATAGAGTTTAAGTTACATCCACCGCGGGCTTTGGCGCAGAAGCTGCTATCACATTTGAGTGGCCACACTTAACAAAAATCGCTATGAACGCTCAAGGGTGGGCGGAACAACCCCAGGTTGTACTAAACTAAGAAACTAGTTTTGCGACTTGAAGATGGCCTGGGCTTCCCCTACTGCACCGCGCTGAGGGGGGTGCGAGAACGTAGAAGCCCGCCGGCGCACCAGTCCTCCGCCTGGACCTTCACCCGTTCTTGCAATTAAGTAGTAATAATAATTAAAACACCACCGCTAGTTATAGTAGTAGGAGACATTTAATAGGGAAAGTTTATAAGAAATTTTGAATGCCAAAACATTAGGAGAAGCCCACATCAGAAATCTAAAATTCTAGTTGTATTTAGTTATATTCATTGTAAAAATACATAGAGTTGTTATGGTGACCGGTCTATAGCCACTGATACGAGATAGTATGCTTATTAGACCTTGTACGTGCAACTCTCAAATTAATCTGAAAATATGTCTAGACCAAATTTGCTGGGGTTTAGTGGCGTTCAGGTCCCATCTGAATCAGCGGACTGTGACGTGACGAGCCTTGCATTGCTTGCATAGAAAGGATTCCAGTATGGGCTCCATTGACTGACTCATCTCCTTCCCCGTCCTTTCGTTTCTGGTGGTCGTCGTCCCCATTCTGCCGCACAATATTCTGCAAGAAAGAGCAGGTGCAGGACCTACTCGAAAGGAAGGTTGCTACCAGAAATAGACAGAACTCTGCCAGCCACCGAGCACCGATACAGAGCAGAGAGCACAGAGCATAACTAATACATCGATACAGAGCTAAAATACATCGCCCATGTCGTCCACCGCCGGCAGCAGCATGCCATCGGGATCCGCTTCAGCGATCGTCACCGACGTCGCATGCGGGTACCACATCCTCAAGATCAGCGGCTACTCGCGCACCAAGGGGACTCCAACGGGGACCTCATCAAGTCTCACCCGTTCTCTGTGGGCGGTCATCGCTGGTGCATCAAATATTATCCCAACGGACACACCTCCGAGTGTGCCGACTACATATCCCTTTTTCTTAAGCTTGATGAAAGTGTCACCAAGGCGGTGAAGGCGCAATTTATATTCCGTTTCATCGACGATGTGGAGGACCAAACACAGCAGTTGACAGCAGAATCAGTGAAGAGCTTCGAGAGCTACCGTGGCTGGGGCCATGCACGGTTCATCGAAAGGGAAAATTTCGAGAAATCCAAGCATCTCAAGGATGATTCTTTCGTGGTGCGCTGCGACATCGCCATCGCCAACGAGCTCCGCACAGAGGAGCTGGCCTTGGCCGAGGCCCCTACCACGACCTTCGTGTCTGTGCCTCCATCTGACTTACATGGACACCTTGGCGACCTCCTCGAGACCGAGAAGGGCACCGATGTGGTGTTCCAGGTCAGCGGCGAGACGTTCAAGGCGCATAGGTGCGTGCTCGCTGCTAGGTCACCGGTGTTCAGCGCAGAGCTCTTCGGCCAGATGAAGGAGAGCGACGCCACAGCAGGCGTCGTCGTTCACATAGACGACATGGAGGCACATGTCTTCAAGGCGTTGCTCTTCTTCATGTACACCGACTCGTTGCCAGAGCTGAGCAAGGAAGATCAAACT
Source organism: Hyparrhenia diplandra (assembly GCA_015847255.1). Taxonomy (NCBI): domain Eukaryota; kingdom Viridiplantae; phylum Streptophyta; class Magnoliopsida; order Poales; family Poaceae; genus Hyparrhenia; species Hyparrhenia diplandra. Next base: position 47,643 of record JADLZK010002655.1, read on the forward strand.
GCCATGTCCCAACATCTGCTTGTCGCTGCGGACAGGTATGGCTTGGAGAGGCTCAAGCTGATCTGCGAGCACAAACTCTGCAGTTGCATAGAGGCGACCACTTTGGCAACAATCCTGGCGTTAGCAGAGCAGCACCACTGCCACGGGCTCAAGAAGGCGTGCTTCAGCTTCCTCAGCTCTCCGGCAAATCTGGCTGCCGTCCTTGCAAGCGATGGCTTTGAGCATCTGAATACAAGCTGTCCTTCGGTTATCAAGGAGTTGATTGCCAAGCTTGGTACGTAAATCCATTGTTAGGTACTTAATGTTTGAGAAATAATCGTCCTAAGTAGTCAGTGCATTCCGGACTTCCTCTGCTATTGTTTTGGTTTTGCATTGTCTATTATTCTGGATACTGTGTAGTATTATCTGCAAATACAGTTTCGTTTTTTTTCTCCCTGCGGCTATGTTGTGCCATTCATATCTATATAGGTCTACCAACTGATGTTGAACAACTTTGTTATTGCTGCACTGAACGCAAGATATCTTTTTCACAATCACAAGGGAAACCCAAAAATACCGATCCAAAAGATATATATGCTTCAATGTTTTGATGTTAGTTCAATGCACACCTACGTATTAAGCTACTAGTACTTTGTCATGTTTGCTTTATTTGCACACATTTCGTGTCTCCTGCAGGTTTGAACTAGTTTATGAGGTCCTCCACAGTACGGTAGTGGTGCCACAGAAATATATCGGTCCCACAAGGAGTATTGGCTATTGAGCACCCAGTCCGTGAGAGCGCTGCAGCGTGAGAAATTTCCAGCATGCATCATAGTCAGCTAGAACCCACATCAAATAAAATAGTTCTCCAATGCCGTTCATTCGGGCGAGGAAAAATCCCCCCTTTCTCTCTTCTTCTTTCGGTCCATGCTGCTCTATCAAATCCCAACTCGATCTCTCTCATCCAAATAAAATCGATCCTGTTCTTCTTAGATCTTGCCTCTCCAGTTATGTTTAGTTGGGATTTGGTGCCATGAAGGAAGGGAAGGCCAGCAGCCATGGCGGCAGGCTGCGCCGACGAGAGAAGGCAAGGGAACTCTTCTGGTAGTAAGAGAGTTGGTAGGGAAATTGGAGGAATGAGAGAAGAGAACTAGAGAGAATTGGGGAAGAAGAAAGCAGAGAGAGGTGTGGAAGAATAGCTTTAGAAAGTAGCAATTCCGTTACAGCAGAAACGGCAGTCCTACCGCCCGGACGTCCGGACGGACGCCCGCGTCCGGACGCCAGCGCCCACACTCGGTTTCCCCGCTCGAACCTGCATCTTGCGCCCTCGCGCCACCCGCGCACACCGGCCCGGACCCATCCACGTCGCCCCACTGCACCCGGGGAGTCCCCGCTCGCAACCCCTCCTCTGCTCGCGTGCATGAACGGGACAAGCAGCTGCAACAAGTGACTACAACCGGACTACAGCAGGTGGCTAAGCCTGCATCCAAAAAGAGGGCTAGTGGCAGCTGATGCCCAGCCAAGTGGCGGGGGAGGAAGAGACACCGAGGCGAAGGTGAGGCAGAAGAAAAATGAAGATAGAGCTATAATACCCGATATACTTTTGAAACATCTGGATGCAACATTTGCAACATACGTCTAAAAACAAATGAAACATATGAAACATGCATCTTACACACTAGCTGCAACACCAGATCGACTTCTGAAACATCGAGATGAAACAACTGCAACATACGTACGGAAACAGCTGAAACACTCAAAACATGCATACAAAACACTTCCAAAAAAAACACCATGCAACATCGAGATGAAAACACTTAACATACGTCTGGAAACAAAAATAAAACAGGTTGAACAAATGTTTGCAACATACATCTGAAACACTTGCAACATATGCAACATCCCCCGATGTACTTTTGCAACACGTAAATGAAAATATTGTAACATGCTTATGAAACTCCTGAAACAATTGAAACGGACATTTGCAACATAGGGGGAGTGAGGCATGCACAAGCACCACCACCACCACCACCTCTAACGGCAACGGGCTTGGCTCGGCGGCGACGGTGAGGGATGGGGGCGGGGAGCACCATGGCCACCGGGGTAGGGGGAGCTCGGCCACCTCTATGGATCTTGCTCGTGCTCCATGGATCTCACAGGTGTGGGGATAGAGGGCCACCGGATCCGCGCTCCCGGTGGCCGAGGGCGTTGGGTGTTGGGAATGGGAGCCATTGGGGTGGGGGCTTTGGGACGCCGGGGTGGGTGTGGGGCGCCGCCGCTGTTTTTGGGAGGCAGCCATGGCCGCACGAAGGGGTAGCCACACGGAGGAGGAGGAGGAGGATCTAGACCTACCATGCCGAAGTTGCCCTCGCCCTCACCTTCAGATCCGGTTCGCGGAGGAAGGGAGCAGCAGCGGCGGCGACCTGCTTGGCTGGCATGACGCCCGTCCCGGGGCGGGCTCGAGAATGGCGCGAGGCATGGAGGTGGAGGAAGAGAGGGAGGGAGCGAGCGACAACAGCGACCTGCACGGCACGCGTAGCGAGCGGAGAAGAGCGAGCGAGTGGACCGAGGAAGTGGAGGACGCGGGTCACGGGTTGGATGCGAGTGGGGGTCACATATCTCTCCCCCTTTTAACGATATATCTGGCTCAGCCTCTTTTCATGCAAGCCACTAACATCAACATATGGGACCCACGGTTACATTAAAAGGTGCGCATTTGGCTTCTACGGTTCACATGCACAAGAGAGGAGAGGACTCTCGTTCAATTTTTTTGTTCGCCATGGTTCACACTCCAAACATGGTTCGCTTTTTCTCTCGTCTCCCTTGGTTCGTTGCCTATAGTGTATTTGGTTCGGTTAGCGAACTTACATGTCAGAGTTCGGTTTGATTGCGAGCAACACTAGAGCTGCTCCATAGGCTTTTTGATAATCTATGATTAACCTCTTTTTATAATACTCCCTACCCCAGGGAAAGTCGAATCCCCGCTGTCTCCTTGAAAGAGAGATGTCCTGACCCACTAGACGATGGGGGCATCACTAGATGATAGCACCGTATACGACCACTCGTCATTATACTATAATGATAGTATGAGCAGTTTTTTGGAATTATCAATATACTCTTTGAACTAGATCAAAGAAAAGAGCCTTTACTACTTTTCTGTTATGCTTTCATAGGATTTTTTTAGTTAATGGTTAGGTTAATTCTCTCTGCAACTCATGATTTTCGCGAGAAAACCAAATCCAAGTTGGTGAGATGCTTCATCAGCTGCGGGCCCTGTTGCTGGATGGGCAATACTTGTGATGCCAGCTGTAACATCCTTCCCTTTTGGCAGGCTGCTTCACCCTAAGCAGCAGCTCTCGGAAACTCCATACGGATGGCTTCAGAGTCTTCCCAGGTAGCCAACGATGGAGGAAGATTGTTCCACTTGAGAACTTGTTGGGCACATGTTGAGAGTCTCGGAACACAAAGCGGGTCTGCAGTACCTATTCAGGAGCCAGTTTTAGAGCAAAGTCAGTGGGCAATACCAGTGTTACCTAATGACCAGAGCCAACAGCACATTTCAACTGAGAAACGTGGGACACGGGGTGCACTGAAGTGTGAGGTGGTAATTTGTGGTAGAACCGCTTGATTTAATTTAATCCCAAGAGTACTTGTCTTTCATTAGACATTAAGAGTGCACACTAAACCCAACAGTTTCGTCGAGCACACCCAATTGGAGAACTTAAAATTCACATTTTCCATTAGGATCGTAAACAAGTGAACACAGCTTACAACATTCTTAACCATTTTATACATCACAAGATTATAAAGATCGGAGTTATTACCAAACAAATTTCTTAAAAGCAGCGGAAAGAACAATTATAGTGCAACATGAATAAGAGTTGATATATTACAGGTTTACAAGTTTTTATCTTGCAGCAGAAAATAACATATGATTGTTGATATTTCTTAGCGCAATTACTAAACGGCAACTACACTAAGAAATGTTGTTGGTATAAAAATAATTCATCACTTAATTTAACAATTAAAAAGAATATAATCATATGCATAAATTGATATCCACAAGCTTACAGAGATAATTAACTCTATACCATTGTAGCATCTCACCTAGAGTATTCCGGTATCGTAATTTATTTTTTTTCCTAAAGGAAGGACCGTGAGGCAAATGTTAATATGACTCATAATTAATTAATACTATATCTACTTATAATAAATCAATCATTCCAATGCTTTAGCAGGGGTAAGTCAATATAAATATAAATATAAATAATAAATGATAATTGATAATAATGATAATAATAAAAGGTAATGATAATGATAACTATGATAATGGTATTCCAGAGACAGAAAAATATAGAGACTCAACTAATGTAGGAAAGACAATCATAACTACTATTGACACCTGCTATTGCATATATTTAATAGTCAACTAAACATGAAATAAGGGCATAAAAGAAATATCAACATAGTCTAGGGGACCGACTAACATAATTCCATGAGTTTTGGTGATTTATATATTTTTAGGGATTAAACAGGGAAAAGGCCGAGTTTGCAAGCCATACGACGTGAGAACGTGTCCACCAAACAACTCAACCCAAAACCCACGCTAAAACATTCTAGAAGGCACCTGAAGACAGGCCCCCGAAGTAGAGGCCCATCTGGCACAAGTCCCTGGCGGCCGCCAGGGCTGTTCCTGGCGCCCGCCAGAGTCCTAAGCCCAATACCAGCCCGCTTCGTAGGTCGGTTCCAAACCGCCATTGAGGTTCAATCTACGCCGTTGTTGAAGGTCGGTTTGATCCAAGGGCTGTCGTGCATTGCCCGGGGCTATATAAGGAGACCCCCTGACCCCTGGGTGAAACCCTATGTCATTCCATTCATTATCTCTTGACCTGTTGGTCATCGAGGTGTCCCAATGTGAGGACAACCTCTCCTCCATACTAGAGAATTAGGGCTAGACTCTCCAATGTAGTAGATTAGCAACTAGAGAGTTAGGGAGAGCGGAGCTGCGCTCCAGTTCTGGAGATGTCTTCAAAGTTTGGTATGTCTTGTATCCTTCCTTTGTAAGACTTATGGTTTATATATTCATCTTCTCTATTTACTTTCATGCCTTTCATTGATTAGTATAGTTATTATACCATTGCATGGGTTCTCCGCTCGTATTGAGGGCTCTAGTTATTCGGGGTAGCTAGAGTTGTAATCGATAGTATAGACTTAGTGTCTAGGCTAGAGGTTGCCTGAGATTGCACCCAATTCCACGGATAGTTTGTGGTAGCCCCAGGTGGTGACAGCCCTGATGGCCGACGTATTCCACCACGTTCGGGTTGGTGTTTGTAGGACTTTAGTCGGAGCTTCCTAGCCCCCTTCTCATCTCTTTCTGTGGCTAGTGTTCTGATGTCCCGAAGTGCTTTGGTGTGATTGCTATCATAGAACCTAAGTAATAGAGAAGGACATAGAAACCTTGATCTCTCCCGCTGTCCTCTCAACTTGCTAGCTATACATCCACCATGGGATTCTCTTGTGTGTGATATTGTTCATAACTCCTATCATCTACCCTCCTCACTTTAGTCTAGTGGTTTGCTAAGTTAGTAGATGCATGATTGTGAGTTATTAGATTCTTTAGCCAAAGCTTCCCTGTGGATACGATACTCTAGAATACTCTCCTAGGGAAAAGCTACAATGGTATTCTGTGCGCTTGCGGAATCCTTCATATTCTTTTAGCACTTAATAAATACCAACAACTACTCTATGAGTAAAAGACCTCTAATAACTACCAATCATTAAGTCTAAGGATAAGCAGATAAAATATCCTTATCTATAGCATAGTTAAATTATAATTGTATAACATAAGGAACATCAACTAAGGAGGTTTCATTATAAGATAAATCACCCTCCGACGCGACCACGTTCTACCGTTTTCTATATACGGGGGAGGATTATAGAAGACTCAATAGGGCTGTCACCCCCACGAACTACCCCACGACCCAGCACATAGATGGCATCCGCAAATAACTCATATCTAAGCACCATGCTCACATATGACTTATGACTTAACTCCCTCGAGAATAAAGCTAAGTTGTCCACGATCTCATGTATATAATCATCATTAACTAGAACTATATCAAATATCAAATATCAAACTAGAATATACTAAGAACATAACAAGGAGTAATATAATAAAATAAAGCAAAGTCATAATGAGAACTCAAATAAATATATTACCGAATCTTCAAGAATAACAATCTAAAGTCCTAAGCAATGCTCGAACTCTTCCTTGAATCTCTAATAGATTGTCTAAACTCTAAACCTTGAAGAACTAGAGCTCTCTAATTCTCTAATCTCTGAAAATCCTAGTTGCTAATCAACTCTTTTTGAATTACGCTAATGAATAATAATAATTAGGGTTCAGAGGTGAGCTCGCCCTTGCTTATATAGCCTTGAGGGATGAATCGTGGCCGTTGCATCAAACCGACTTAATTGGGCCGGCGTAGATGCAATCTCAAAGGCGGTTGGAGGAAGCTTCGGAAGATGGACACGTGGCGACACACTGGTCGTGGCGCCCCCCCTGTCGAGAGGTGGGACCCACCTTTCTCACGGGTTGTTTCTCGGATCTTCTAGGGTCTATGCATTAAGTTGTCGATAAATAATAGACCATAAAGATCGTCAACAATGATCAAAGTTGTAGCGGAAATAAATAATTACTCATAGACATGTCTAAGCATTTAATATAGTAAACAATTATACATGATATGATAGTAGAGTTGTAAGACTTTTCTTTATAAAAACATTTCTTTGAGGGTTATAAATAAAAACTACGATCGCAGCGTAAAAAGGAATCCTTTGCCGAGCCCACGGGAGATATCCCCACACAAGAGTTAGCTCTAGCGTCCACCTATTACCTCCGCAATAGTGTTGAATGAAACCCCGAGTACTTTCGAGTGTGCTTAGCAAGACTTACCTGACAGGAGAAAAATAAAATGACTCCAAGAATATGCAAGGGTTCTTTGGTTTGCTGGTTTGTTGAACTTACAGGAAGCATTACTAATAGTGTATCCTTATATTCAAGTTTTTGCAATCTCATGATTAGTTCATTATCTAACCATTTTATGTAAGCACTTGTACTACTTTCAAGCATGTGATAAGCAATCATAATTATTTTAATTTCCTCATCCATGTTCCAGTTCTTATACTACGATGCTGGATAGTAGTCAAGCAGGTACAGTCTTAAAAGAAACGGCGATTCGCGAATCGATGTATCCTAGCTGGGTACCCCAAACACATGCCTTGTCTAAACCCAAAAGCACAGACAAGACTAGCCCTTCGCAAACCTATCACAGGGTCTAGGTCTCCACCCAAACTCGGACTCCAAGTCCCAACCCTGCGGCCTATGCGATAGTTTGGTGCCCTTAGAACTCCACCTGTCCTCGCCTCCATGCAAGTCGGCCCAGAAAGAGCCGAAACTCATGACAAGTAAGGTACGCAAGCCGTCATGCCCCCATGAAGCAAGTATGTGAAGGGACATTCGAAACTTGACAGGCAGCCTAGACAACGAACGGTCCTTAATTGACTTAGGCGGGAAACCGTGCACCCAGAACAAGGCCCTAATGCACTCGGACCTGCTATGTTGCACCCACCAATAACCACAATATCCACAACATCCACTTTTCTATGTTTCCCGCCCGGTCTCCAATTACTATTCACCTCAAATCCATGTGATCGTAATATGATAGTAATATATATTCCTCTCTCTCATGCGTGACAGACAATCACTCGACTTCTACCGGAGTCCTATAGCATGGCAATCTACACGATCCTGTCATACTAGTGAGACTCATAGGATAAGGAATATATATATATGCAGGTGGTTTCCATTCAACTCCTCAAAACTTAATGCACAAACAAACATAATATAAGTGCTGAAAAGTAGGGGCTATGCACCGGGCATTGTCAGGGTAAATAGCATAATAGAAAGTTAGTATTCCGATCTTTAGGACGGTCACCATTACACCATCTTTTGGCTCGGCTCCAATGTCACGTCCACGTGCCCATCATTTGCGCACTTAAATGAGATACAACGATGCTAAAGAAGGGAAACACCTAATGCATCACATAAAGGCACACAAGATAAGCATCAGGCTTTATAAATCAATTATTACTAGAAAAACAAATTTTTATTGCAATAACACATGTGAGAGCAAGATAAATCTATAGTTCGATATTTTTGTAAATACATGGACATATTAAGTGTTCATTTCACACAAACGACATCATACAAAGGCAGTGGAACTACATTTTCTATTTTTACATACTTTTATTATTTATAAACTATTTAACAAGCGCCAAACAAGTAAAATCAATAACTCAGTCATGCATGCACCAACGAGGCTGAAATTTATACTACAGATCATGCATCACATCAATAGTCTACCATAAAATTTTCATAGCACTTGAGCAACATAACTGCAGATATGAATTTAGCCCTAAAAAGCATAGGGAAAAATCTACAACAACAACTTTCTACTAAGACATGTCATACTATGTATCTACTACATATATCTAGTCATAAGGAATCTGAAACAACCATATTTTCCATTTTACGATTTTTCTATGAATTACTAGGGATTTTCAAATTTTCAGCTAATTAAAACATAAAAGAAAAAGGAAAACCCATATAGGACAAATACTTTGCACCAAGGCCCCTAAACTTTTTTTAGAAATCAACCCACAGTATGTTGCAGTATTTCGACCGAGAAGAGTTTCGCAACCAACAACTTGTAGTTTACGGTCTTCGCAACAGGGAAGTCCCTGGGCATGCGCGTTCGTGCTGGAACGCACAGAGCAACGCCCCGCTGGCATGCCGTGCCTCAGCCCGGCCGTTGGGGCACTCGCCGATGGCCAAGGAGGGGCTGGCGGAGTAAGGTATGCGTGTGGGCATATGCTCGGGCGGCGGCGGATCGCGGCGCGGGTGTAATCGGAGCATGACCAGCCACGGCGGCGCCATGGCGCCTAGTTCGCCGGGCGTGGCAAGGCCGTTGAGGCGAACTCAAACCACTAGGTTCAAAACCAGCAGGCATGTGAGTACCGGGCGCTTACGGCGGGCGTATTTGATGTGTTGGTTGAGGCGAGGGAGCCCGAACAACGCTGGCCACGCGGCGGCGTAAGGGCAGCGGAGCACCAAGATCGGCACGGTCGTGTCATGTCGTCTCTCCGCCTCTCCGATGAGGACTCTATCTAAAACAAGGGAAGCACTTGTTGGAACCAAAGCTCCAGCGAGGAGCTCTGGCGGCACCGCCAGGTGGTGACCGCGGCGACTAAAGTCCTATCCGAGGGCGAGAGAGAAAGAGCGCAGGAAGACGATGGACACAACAAGTATTTTCACGCCCCGACGCAAGGCGCTTCAGTTGCATTGATTGATAGATAGATACACGGGCTCACGGCCCCCACCCCATCATGGTTCCATGACTGCGCAATGCGTCATTGTTCTCGGCACCTGGGCGACATGCAAAGACCGCGGCCATGATGGGGGACTATCCTGATGAAGCGGTCAGAACACGATCGTGCACATCTGGGATCTGCTCTGATTCTACGCTAACTGAAACATGACAAGTGTTACAAACTAACAGCTAATGCCAAGTACTAATGCAACTACATGCTGATACAATTGACACGATTACAAAAAGTGCAACTCAACAAATCACCCCCTTAATCATGATCAACTCTGATAACTCCTAGCTGCCTTCTCATTTCTACAAATCTGATCCTGCCCAATGGCTTTGTCAGAATATCGGCCAGCTGAGCATCAGTGCTCACATGCTGCACATCTACCACCTTCTCTGCAACACATTCTCTGATGTAGTGGTATCTTGTATCAATGTGCTTAGTTCTCTCATGATGAACAGGATTTCTACTCAATTCTTTAGCTGACTTACTCTCGATCATGAGTCTAAATTTCTTCACCTCTGAACAAGTCAAGTCAGCCAGTAACCTGCTTAACCATACTCCCTGACAAGCCCTAGTTGCAGCTGCAACATACTCAGATTCACATGATGATAATGAGACCACCCTTTGTTTTTGTGAACTCCAAGTAACTATATTTTCACCAAGGAAAAACACAATGCCTGTGGTGCTCTTCCTCTTCTCCAAATCTCCTGCATGATCACTGTCAGTAAAGCCCATCAATTCAGCATGTGCCCCTTTGACAAACTTGCAACCTAGCTTAGTTGTCCCTGCAACATATCTAATGATCCTCTTTATGGCTGCCCAGTGCTCAGAGTTTGGTGACTCCATGAATCTGCTAACCATGCCAATAGAGTAAGCTAGATCAGGTCTCGAGTTCACCAAGTATCTAAGACTGCCCACAATGCTTTTGTATTTGGTTGCATTTGACACCAGCTCAGGTTTCCTAGGCAACAATTTGTTGTGCTGTTCCATTGGAGTATCAACCGGGTTACACCCCTTCATCCCTGAGATTTCAACTATTTTTTCAGCATAGGCACTTTGACAAATTGTGATCTGACCTGGCTCCTGTTTCACCTCTAGTCCAAGATAGTAACTGAGTAAGCCTAGGTCACTCATGTTGAATCTTTCTTTCATCTGTTGCTTGAATTCAGCTATCACACTATTGTTTGGCCCACAGATGATCAAGTCATCTACATACACTCCCACAAGTAGTAGTGACTTTTCAGAACCTCTCCTGTACACAGCATTTTCTTCTTTGCTTCTCACAAAACCCAACTTGTATAGTTCTTGGTCAAGTCTAGCATTCCAAGCTCTTGGAGCTTGATTGAGGTCATATAGAGCTTTTCTAAGCCTGAACACTTTTCCTTGTGATCTTGGATCAGAGAACCCAGGTGGTTGTTGCACATAAACTTCCTCTTGAAGATCTCCATTAAGAAAAGCAGACTTAACATCCATGTGGTGTACTTCCCACTCCCCTTGAGCTACCAAAGCCAGTAAGAGTCTCACTGTCTCCAACCTTGCTACAGGAGCAAACACCTCATCATAGTCCACCCCCTGAATTTGTGCATAACCCTTTGCCACCAATCTTGCTTTGTGTTTCACAATGTTGCCAGCAGGATCTCTCTCTTCACCTTAAACACCCATTTCAGGGCAATAGCTCTGTGATCCTTGGGCAAATCAGACAGCGCCCAAGTTTTGTTCTCAATTATGGACTGCATTTCTACCTCCATGGCCCTTTTCCAACACTTTTCTTCTAGAGCTTGCTCAACATTAGTTGGTTCATCTGCTGCTAACATGCACACACCACTATACTCAAAGTCATGGATCACTTCAGTGGAGTCATACAGGTCTGTCAGTGTTCTGTACCTACCTTGTCCCTCCTCTGAATCTTGACTCGGTGGTGTAACCCACCCATGATTTGGAGCTTGAGGTGATCCTGGTGTGTTAGGAGAGTTTGGTGGTGTACCATCACCACCCTGGATCCCATCATTGCCAATAGGATTTTGCTGGATCACTTCCTCAATAGGTTGCTGCATTCCACTAGCTCCTCCAGCTGTTGTCGGATTTCTGTCAAACAACTCATACTCAACAATGAAGGTGTCTGGCCGCTGCACTGCTGTTCCATCTGCTGTTGTCCAACTCCATGGCTGATTTTCAATGAACACCACATCCCTGCTCACCACCAACTTGGCAGTAGTAGGATCATAGAACCTGTATCCTTTGAACCTGTATTTCAAAGGATGACCTGTATCATAGAACATGTATTTCATAGCCAATGAAGATCATTTTTCTTGCTCTGTCAGATAGCTTTGACAGGCTTGGACCAACCAACTTCACACTTGCAGTGCAACCAAAAGTTCTCAGATGGCTCACTCTAGGCTTTCTACCATGCCAAGCTTCGAATGGGGTCATGCTGTTCAGACTCTTTGTAGGGGCTCTGTTCAGTACATAGATAGCTGTACAGACTGCCTCTCCCCAAAATTCAGGTGGAACATGCGTTGCTTTCATCATGCATCTTGGCAATCTTGCCATTCAACTACTGTCTATTTCCTTCTTTCCACCACCCCATTCTGTTGGGGAGAGTAAGGGGTAGTTGTATAGTGTTTTATTCCACCTTCATCACAGAAGACAGTGAATAGCTTTGACACAAACTCACCTCCTTTGTCGGTTCTCAAAGCTTTGAGCCTGCCACTACATTCAACTTCAGCTCTGGTTTTTACTTTCTTGAAACTTTCCAGAGCCTGATCTTTTGTTTTGAGTAATTCAATCCACATATACCTGCTATAGTCATCTACTACTAGCCGAAAATATGATGCACTTCCTAGAGACTTAGGGGTAATTTGTCCACAAAGATCTTTTTTTTTTTTTTTTTTGAACTTAATTTGTCCACAAAGATCTGCATGCACTAGTTCAAGTCCCTTCTCTGCTCTGAAGCTAGACACTTGAGGAAAAGGTAATCTATGTTGTTTGCCAAGTGCACAACCATCACACACTTTATCCACTCCACTAACAGTTGGCATTCCTTCAACCATTTTCTTTGCAGCAAGATCACTCAAAGCTCTAAAGTTTAAATGCCCAAACCTAGCATGCCATTGCCATGATGACTCTTCTGAATGAGCAAGTAAACAGACTGGAGGTGTCAACTGAAATTTTGCAAGGTACAACCTATTTGCAGTTCTAGGAGCAGAAATCAACAGTGTACCACTTTGATCAAACACACATAGCTTCCCATTCCCCAAGGTGACTTTGAACCCTTTTTCTTCCGACTGACCAAGACTAACTATGTTGCTTTTCAATTTTGGAATATAGTAGACTGGTCAGTACCTTATGTGCATTCTGGCGATCTTGCATCACCAAGGAGCCCATGCCTTCGATGTCGAAGCGTGAACCATCACCAAACCGCACCGTTCCGCGTACATCTTGGATGAGTTGTATCAGTGCCGACCTAGTGCTGGTCATGTGATTGCTGGCACCAGTGTCCAGCACCCACACCCCTTCGGGCACATCAACAGGCACCACCTTCTCCATCATATGTACAGTGTGCACTGTTCTGGGCACATTGTTCACCTCACACGTCGCCAGCATGAGCGCTCCGGCCTCCGAATTGCCGATCACCATGTTGGCTTCCGGCTGTTTGGCCTCCATCTTCTTCTCTTTCTTTGGGCGTTTGCAGTCCTCTGCCCAATGCCCATAGATATTGCAGTTTCTGCATCTTCCCTTTCACCTTGGTGTGCCCTCCAACGTCAACCCGAATGGTGCTGGATTGTCGCCATCTGCACGGGCTGGCGCCTTGGCCTTCCAGTGGCGTGAACTGGAACCACCACTACTGTAGTGCTTTCCACCGGTGTTGCTGCTGCCCCCTTTCTTTGGGCCGTCCTGGAAACGGTGCTTGTGTTTCTCCAGCCACTCCTCTTTTGCCAACAACAGTCGCCCGGCCTTGTCTGTGATCTGGTCCACCTTGTCCTCGAACCGCTCCTCGGCGGCACGTAGGTGACCGATCAGCTCCTCCATCGAGAGCTTCTTGAGATCATGGATCATCTCGATCGACACCACCACACTATTGAAACGTGCAGGCACCACACGCAGGAATTTTTTGACAACCCGCGCGTCGTCCATCGTCTCACCGAATGACTTGAGATTGGCCACGAGGTTGGTGATGCGCATACCGAAGTCGTCGATCGTCTCCCAATCCTTGAACCGGATGTTCTCAAACTCCTTCATGAGGTTCTAGGCGTTGACGTCCTTCACACGATCCGCACCTAGGCGCATCGTTCGCACCACCTCCCAAGCCTCCTTCACCGTCTTGTGGCTTCCCAGGGTTTGCCACATCTCCTTCGGCACCGAGCGCAAGAGCGCGCTCATGGCTTGCCGATCTTGGAAGCGCTTTGGATTCACTCCCGGATCAATCACTTGCCAGATCTCCAGGGCTTCATAATTACACTGCATCAACATCGCCCACACTTGATAATTCGAGCAGGTCAACATCGGCCACATCAGCAAGCTGTCCTTGACACCTGACCCGCCGCTCGATGAGCCGTCTCCCATCTTCTCCTTCCTCTCCTTCTTCGGGATCACAAATTTCTTCTTGAGAGGTTCAGGTTCATCCGCGGTGGACTCATGCCAATTTGTTGGAACCAAATCCACCGTAGAACATCCACCGTGGTGACCCGATGCCAATTTGTTGGAACCAAAGCAAGTATATATTTTCGGGCGTTTTAGTTGCATTGATCGATAGATAGACGGGCTCGGCCCCCACCCCGTCGACGTTCCATCGCTGCGCGGTGCGCCGTTGTTCTCGCGCCCGGGCGACATGCACCGGCAGGTGGTGACCGCGGCGACTAAAGTCCTATCCGAGGGCGAGAGAGAAAGAGCGCAGGAAGACGATGGACACACCAAGTATTTTCACGCCCGACGCAACGGCCGGACGGCGTTTTAGTTGCATTTTACTTAAAAGATCGTTATAGAAATCAAGATAGGGCTTCTCACAAGAGATATTGCGGGCAAGCTCACAGGCCCATCCAAGTCCGGCCTCCCCCCGCTTGGGCCTTAATGGGTCGGTTCCATCGATTCTTTTTTACATGAATAAATTAGGTAAAACTTTAAAAATGCATAGAAAATTAAAAAAAAATTGTAAAATAGAAAATCAAAATTGTTCGAAATCCTCATAAACATATCTATGCAATGGAACCAAAATAGAACATGTTTTAAATGAAGGGTTTTGTTGTACACTATTCCTTGTCTTTTTATTGGTACATATTAAAATCAAATTAAAAACAAAAATAGAAAATCCAACTATCTTTATGATAAAATATCTGCTACTTAATAAATACTTTTAGCTTCTTTCCGGTCAGATACTTCCATTTCAATAATAAAAATAAAATATAACATAGCAAAACATAACTCTGAATGCAAAGTAAGATAAAAAAATAATCCATATATAAAAAAATATTTCTAACTACATTAATCTTATAAAATTATTTTAACTACAAACATGACATGTGTTACAAACCATTTCACAAAAAAAAAACAGCTAATGCCAAAGTACAAATGCAACTACATGCTGATACAATTGACACGATTACAGAAAGTGCAACTCAACAGCACTGGTACGGGGAGGTCACGAGGAGCACAAGCACTGGCTTCGACGGCGAGATCGACCGGCGGCGGGGAAATCCCCAAATTGCACGACGGCAGCGCACGGCTGGGTTTCGATGTGTGGCGGGGTCCGCTAGCTAACTCCCATAGCTGCTTGTGGTTGCGAGGAATCGATTCGATGTGGCGCAAATTTGGGTGTCGAAGTGCGTGCGGTTCGTCTGTGCTAAAGACGTGCGAGGGCCGGCGGTGACTTTTCGGCTCGGTCAAGGCCAATAATGGCCGGAGCAGTGCGTCCACGTGCGTGCAGTTGGGTCAGGCACCTTGGTGCGTCGTGTAGCGTTTGGACGAGGCAGCAAAGCCTTGGGCACGGGGACGCACACGCGGCTGCAGATGGCCATCCAGTGCTGGGGGAGCGACTTGACTCGGTCGCCCGGCAGTGGAAGCTATGGCGGCAGCTTGTCGACGTGCGGCTCGGCTCGGTCTAAGGGCGTAGCCGGCGGCAGCAACATGACGCGCAATGATGGCACGCGGGGAGATGACCGCAGTGGGCGCTCGGCCATGTGCACAGCAGACGGTCGCGGCAGCGGGACCGAGAGCCAGGGTAGGGCACCAGCAGCGGCCGGCGCTCAGGCACGGCCGCGGGCGGTGCAGCAACGCACGCCGCAGCGCCATGATGGCCCCGGGCGACCCGACCTGCGAGGCGACAGTGAAGGCGGGACAGCGGGCAGCGGCGACGGCGATAGAGCGAGGCCACGCGAGGCGCTCGGCCTCGACAACCGTGACCACGCCCAACGTACTCGCCCGTCCCATAAAAAAATAGTTTTGAGTGTTCGTGCCCTATATTTAACTCGATTTATATAAAATACGTGTAATATTTATATTTTTAAATAAATTTATTAAAAAACAAGACTTAAAAATTTTTCTAATGATACTAATCACCTAACATAAATATTTATATATTTTAATATATAATTACTTGGCAGTTATTTCTCAAAAAAAGACTCTTTTTATGGGACCGAGGAAGAACGAGACTCAACAACGTTTATGGGACTTCGTGGCAACTAAGGCCCTCTTTGGGTACAACCAGGCCAACAACGTGTGCTGCATGAATTTTAAAGCGCTAGTTCTGGCGTGTTCTTCGTGTGTTCCGTGATGCCAACTAAGCCCGATCAAGCTACCATGCTTGAGCAGGCACTAAGGTACAAATTTGCTAAAGGTTCACACTCCCTAGATCTATAGGGAGGGAGAGAAGATGGCGCCAAATCGACCTTGTCAGCTGGTATGTCAGCTCACGGGCAAGCCAAAAATAGCATGCATCTAGCGACTTTGACCATGGTTTTGAGAGGCTACGAGCTCGACACACATGCAACCAACTAATAAACAAACTCCAAGTTGGATCCTTCAACTTCAAAACAAAGCAAAAATTGAGCCTATGTGCTAATTGAAATTGAGTGAACATGGCTAGTCAAAGCTGCTAATCCAGACTTTGGAAAATTCAAGAAAGGAGGCTCAAGTGAATTTCAACTTCCTATTTTTAGAAACCTATTCATGTATTGAAAACATAACATCACCCAAGGTAATAAGGAGCATACTATTACACTCAAACATTACTATAAATTTTTTTTATATAAAGAGGTTATTAGAAGAGAAGAATTATATTCAAACTAAGTGATATTACAGTAAACATTGGAAGAGGGAAGGTATCATTGATTTTTTTTTTCAAAATTTTCCTTTTATGAGTAATCAACATCAATGAAATGGTTGTTAAATATATAAACTTTTTTTATAGACATATGTACTATAGTTGGGGAAGAAGTTAGCAGCATGCCAACTCGGCTAGATGGTTGGTGCATCGGCTTTTGGACTAAAAACCCTTACAAATATGTCAAATTAACACCAAATAGCAAATGAACATCCCAATTTGACCATAAAAAAATTAAAATATTTTGAATCCTGAACGGGAGAAATTTTATCATTTGTTTTATTGAGGCCTTTAGTCAAGATGTATGTGTAGTTGATTTTTATATCATTATTGCAGGGTTACATGTCGCATTTATAAAAACTTAAATAGAAAATCAACACAAGGAGATGCCGAATCAACGAAATTTGCAGTCACTATTTATCGTATAGAAAAACTATTACTTCGAGTACGCAAAAAAGAAGAAGATGACAGACCTTATATGTCTTTCAATATAAACTCTTATATAAAATTTTCTTAATTAACATTATAGTCTTAGTCACTGTTATTTTTTAGGCTTTTAGTAATTCATCTATTACTTTTAATTGCTATTCGTTGAAAACATAGCATGTTACTCTCACAAAATAAAATAAAATTAAGGTTATAATTTTTGTTATTCTGTTCTACTAATTATTTAGTGTGGTAACTAAATTTTTATAATAACTGATTATTAATCACATTTTATAGTTTGACTTTCCTAATACATCTCATATAGATTACAAAAAACTGTAAAGGTCAAAGAGAATATCTACAATGCAACTACGAAATTTAAAAGAGGCTTTTAAATTCTATAATTGCATTTAAGATATTCTGTTTTAACCTTTATAGTTTTTCTATAATCTATATGTGATCTACCAGGAAAGTCAAACTATAAGATTGTCGACGAAAGATGCTCGGTAGTCCACCGAGGGGTAACCCACGATGGTAGATTTGTCGAGGGATCGATGCGCGAGACCAAGACCAAGAAGGCGGCAGAGACACAAGAGTTAAACAGGTTCAGCTGCCGGTATAGCGTAATACCTATGTCCTGTGTGTCTACGTTTGTATTGGCTATCGTATGGTACGATGAGGTGAAAACGAGGGGGTCCCCTACCCGTCTTATATAGTCTTGGGGGTAGGGTTACAAATGCGATCTCCCTAAGAAGGAAGGCTACGATCTGTTACAAATTACACGGGATTGAGGTCTATCCTATCAGATCGCCGTCTTTAGGATATCCTCTGGATGTCTTGCGGTGTGCGGCGTCTGGTGCCTTGGACCGCAATCCGTCTTGTCATGGGCCAGGCCGCCTCCGAGGGCGCGGCCCATGTAGTCCGTCGTGGGTACCCAGTTCGCCGAGCTGTCTAAGGGGTCGGCGAGAAGAAGTGTGCACCGAGCTATCCGTCCAGCAGGTCGGCGGCAGTGCGAGCGTGGAGTACGTGCGCCGAGCTGTGCATCCAGCGGGTCGGCGGTGGCGAAATAGGTCGGAGACGAGGCCTCGAGCGACGAGAGGTCGGAGGTGAGTCCCCGAGCAGCAAGAGATCGGAGGCGAGTCCCCGAGTAGCAAGTGGTCAGAGGCGAGCGTAAGAGTCACGCTCAGCGTCTGAACCTGATTCCTGCAAAATAAATATGAAGAATGGGTAGTACATGATGTCGAGTTGGGAGTGAGTCACAGCATTGTAAAATGCATATAGAAGATCGGTGATCAGTTGTAGATGAACGTTGTGTTTGTTTATTTGTTTGTTGTAAACGCGCGAGACTGACTATCCCCTTAGTGAACACTCAGCCCTGGCTAACCCGCTGCCTGTAACGTCGGGCCGGAGCCCAGGCACGTGTAAGGAGGTAGGGCGTGACCAGGGAACCGCTGCCGACGTCCCATGACGCTGGAGACCGCCTGGACGTGTAGGGAGAGGTCGGGGATAGGGTCAGCTCTGAGGGACACGACCCAGGTCATGGTCGGCTTTAATGCGACTTGTTTGAAGAAACAAGGCATGCTGTGGAGACCGCTTATTGCGTTGGAGAATGCTTAGTTGTTGCTTCGCGTTGAAGAACGCTTTTCTGGAGATTTCGCGTTGAAGAACGCTTAGTGAGTGTTCTGCTCGTGGAGAGAAATATTTAGAAAAATATTAAAAATATGACTTAGCTTGAATGTTGATTAGGCGGAGGGGAGAGGTCGGCGCGCCGTGCCGAGTAGTTGGATGTGGCTCGGATGGCTCGACGTGGCTGAGTCGTCGACGTAGTCGTCAAGTCGTTGATGTGGTCGTTGCGGCGTGTTGATGGTGTTGGAGGTTCATCGCGGTGCGGCGATCATGTCAGCGTTGGAGAACTTGTCGTTATCTCCAAGAGACATGCTATCTTGGTTGTTTATGCTATATTTAGAACTTTTGAGGAGAAAATGAGCTCCAACAGCTATGCT
The DNA here is from genome assembly GCA_015847255.1 of Hyparrhenia diplandra. Taxonomy (NCBI): domain Eukaryota; kingdom Viridiplantae; phylum Streptophyta; class Magnoliopsida; order Poales; family Poaceae; genus Hyparrhenia; species Hyparrhenia diplandra. The sequence continues at coordinate 66,804 of JADLZK010002655.1, forward strand.
ATTTAGTTTTGTAAAATACCAAGTGTGCTATCCCGTGAATCCCGCTAGGCATAAACAGCCAGCCGACGCCGCTTGCCAAATGCCGCGAAATCGGTGCCACATTGGATGCCTGCCCGCGCGCAGCCAAGAATAGAGTCCGAAGGAAGAGGTCCGTGGAAACGCAGCCAGGAATAGGTCCATTAGTTGGTGACGTGGCAATTTTCCAAAATAGAAGATGAAAAATAGCAAGTCTGTTGGATAACCCTTCCTTTTTGTGAAGTTGTATATTTTACAAAATAGCTAAAATATCAAATTTGCCTACTTATTTTACCACATCTCTTGGAGATGCTCAAGATTGGTTTGGCTTGTACGTCGCCGCACGTGCGTCTTCATGTTATGTCCGATAGATCAACGCCTGGTGACGACAAGACTTGATTACTGAAACCTTAATCAATTCGAATATCGATATGTGTTCGAGACGGAGAAGGCGGCGTCATTCAAGATCGGATCTAAAAATATGTCGCTATGGCTGAAGCCGTCGCGCCCTTCTTCGCCAAGTTGTTTTCTGCTGTTGATCTCGATGGAGTTCAAGGAGTCGGAGCCGATACTGGGGTCGGCGGGCATCCAGGGCCGGACTTGGCAGGAGTGATCCCGTGCAGGGCGCCGGGTTCGACTCGAACGCGGAGACCTCAGAGGCGGCTCTTAGATTGAATCTGCTGGGGCTGGGGCTGGTGTCGGCGAGGTTACTGTTGCCGGCGTAGATGCCGGAGAGATCGCTGTCGCCAGTGCTGGTGCTGGCGAAGTCGTTGATGAAGCGGTTGGTGTAGGCTCGATGTGGGATCGACGTGGTTGATGTTGTTGTTCTTGAGGTACACCATCTTGATCGATATAGATCTGACGCACAGCCCTATATGGCGCGCCAACTGTCAACGAAAGATTCTCTATAGTCCACCGAGGGGTAACCCACGATGGTAGATTTGTCGAGGGATGCGTGAGACCAAGACCAAGAAGGCGCCAGAGACAAAAGAGTTAGACAGGTTCGGCCGCCGGTATGGCGTAATAACTACGTCCTGTGTGTATGCGTTTGTATTGGCTATCGTATGGTCCGATGAGGTGAAAATGAGGGGGGTCCCCTACCCGCCTTATATAGTCCAGGCGGTAGGGTTACAGATGCAATTTCTCTAAGAAGAAAAGCTACGATCTGTTACAAATTACACGAGATTGAGGTCTATCCTATCAGATCGGGGTACCCTCTGGATGTCTTGCGGTGTGCGGCGTCTGGTGCCTTGGACCGCAATCCGTCTTGTCATGTGCCAGGCCGCCTCCGAGGGCGTGGCCCATGTAGTCCGCCGTGGGTACCCGGGGTCGTATTCCCACAAAGATATAACTGATTATCGGTTATCATAAAAATTAAGTTATCTCATTAAATAATCATGTAGAATGAAATAATGAAAATTGTGACCATAATTTTATTGTTCTTCCTGGGAATAACATACTATGTCTCCGACGAAGAGCAATTATTAGAAGTAATAGACAAATTGCTAGAATCCTAAAATGATAGTGACTAAAAATATAATGTCAATCAGAAAATATTATATAAGATTTTGTATTGAAAGGAATATAATGTATATTACCTTCTTTTTTTTTGCCTACTCGAAGTGATAGTTTTTTATAAGATAAATAGCGACTGCAATTTTCTTTGAGTTAGCATATCCTTGTGTTAATTTTCTAATTAAACCTTGACAAATGTTATGAATCTCACTCTAAAATGGTGATGTAAAAAATCAAGTACACATAAATGCTGACTAAAGATATTCATGAAACACATGATAAAGTTTCTCACTTTTATGTTTCGAGATATCTCAAATTTTTTCCTGGCCTAATTAGGTTGTCCATTTGCTAGTCGGTGATAATTTGACATATTTGTAAGTTTTTAGGTAGCCCGAGCGCTAACGCATCTAACCGAGGTGTCATGCTTAACTTCTCTCTCGCTATAGGACATTACTAATAAAGAGTGATATATTGAACAACTATTTTATGAATGCAGATTACATATTAAAGGAATAATTTAAAAAGTTTCATAATACCTTTCACCCGCTGGATAGTCTAGGAATTTTTTTCTCTTCCAATGTTTGTCGTAACATCACTTGGCTTAGGGTGGGTATAATTCTTTCCTCCTATGCAAACGGTATCAAAATACTGGTGTTGGCCATAACAGAAAAGGAAATACTAAGAGCCTATTGTATGTGAGGACTTGGTGCGTGGTGTGTATATATCAAGAAGGTGCGCAGCTTCGTCGTGCGTGGCGAACCACAATTGGGAATTGTTTTTTTATGGCAGCAATAACACTGCTTGCTTGTAGTTCCATATATAGGCAATAGCAGTACTTGATACAACATAAAGCATAACAAACTTCAACAACTAAAGGCATATTCTTACCAAGTGCCTAGAAGATAAGAAGCTGGCATCAACTTTAACAAAGTAAAGATAACTCAACAGAAGCACATAGGTTTATACTCTCAATTCTCCCCCTAAGCCTTATGCTCGGTCTTGGAGTTGATCTCAATCATCCCAATTCTCCCCCTCATCTCCTGGAACTTTGGTCTCCTAAGGAACTTGAGTGGTGTTGATGTGGTTGTCCTTCACACTCCCATCTTCCAGGCAGCTCGTGATGAAGTTATACCTGATCCCGATATGCTTGCTCCTCTCATGGAAGGCATGATTCTTGGCTAGAGCTAGAGCAGACTTGTAGTCCACCTTGAGCTCTGCTTTGGCCTCCCCGACGAACAGCTCTCCCAGCAGCCTGGATAGGCAGAGAGCTTGAGTTGCAACAGAGGTGGCGGCGATGTATTCAGCTTCATAACTTGACAGAGCACCACTCACTGTTTGAGTGATTGCCAGTTCACGAGACACCTGCCAAGGAAGAACATTGTTCCACTCGTGCTCTTGCTTGTGTCGACATTGTCAGTGAGGTCGATGTTGCAGAGTGCAGACGGTAATCGTGGGTGCACGCCATGTAGTGCAGGATCTACTTGATCGCTTTGCCGGTGCTCCACTGTGGGCCACTACATGAATCGACGCACGTACCCGACGATGAATGTGAGGTCTGGCTGGGTCTACACCACGTAGCATGAACCAGCTCACGTACCCGATGTTGAGCATGAGGTTTGGCAAGGTGTGCCACATGGCGCAGGCTATTGATGATACACCGGTACAGCGTCACGTCGACCTCCTCCACCGTGCTCCGTTGTCTTAGCTTTATCCGCTCCTCCATCGGAGTGTGGGCTGGATTGCAGCTATCTAGCTCGCCCAGCTCCACGATGCGTTTGGCGTAGTGCATCTGGTGGAGGATGATGTCGGCTTGGCGTAGTGCGTCTAGCGGAGGCTAATGTCGATGCTGTCCTGCTGCACCTCAACGCTGAGGTAGAAGCAGAGGAGGCCGCGGTCACTCATGTCGAAGGTAGACTTCATCTTCGCCTTGAACGCCTCTACCTCTGCTTCTTTTGTGCTGCTAGCCCATGCCCCATTTGCAAAAAGCCTGAAAAATCACCGGCCGGTGGGGCCTACCCGATTAAAAAAATCTTTTATTATTTTTTTTTGAATTTTTGCTGGATTCCCATTTCAAACAGAGCCGAATGTGAACTATGGATGAACATTAGGAGCGTTTGTTTAGGGACGGCCGGGAAAACCGCCCCTAGAGTCCATCACCGGCCGTCCCTTTGCTTGAACGCCTCTACCTCTGCTTCTTTTTGTGAGATGCCCCGGCCGCTGGCATCCTGGAAGCCCACCTCCCTTGAGAGTGGCATCCAGCTTAGCGTTCCAAGAACAGGGGCTGGCGCAGGCCAAAGAGGGCCTTGCACAGGCGGTAGACCTTTCCTTCTTGGCAGGCGACGACGGAGCCAGGTGGGTAGCCCACGTAGACCTGTTCCTTCATGTTGTCATGCAGAAAGGTGGACTTTACGTCTATATGGTGGATGTGCTAGTCTTCTTGAGCCGCCAGCGCGAGGACTAGGACCGACTCCATGTGCGTGACCAATGCGAAGGCGTCATGGTAGTCGATTCCCTCTCACCGGACTAACCCGCGTGCCACCAGCCTCACCTAGTGTTTGGTCATCGCCCCTTATCCAGCTAGCGACGGATGAATTGGTTAGCTCGCATGCTGCCCAACGAATCCAGAGTCTCTGTGTACTACGCCACGTGTTCTTTTATGAGGTGGATTCCCAGGCTTTTTTAGTTTTCAATCTTCTCTCCCTCCATGTTTGCTGGAGATTTGGCCACGTCGTTGGAGAAGCCCTCATCCGTGGTCCCAACGGCAGCGCGGGCGAGGGCAGTAAGGTTGCTTCTTCCAGGCGACCTCATGCTGGTGACGGACCGAATGCGACCGGCGGACCGCCGCGCGCGGACGAAGCTCGCGGCAGTGGAAGCGGCGCCCATGCTGGGTGGTTGATGGATGCCGCCGGGCGGCGCGATGTGCGGGCTAGTGTTGGCTGCGACAGCGGCGGGCGACAGCGCCCGTGGGTGGCGGACGGAGGCGCTGCAGCATGCAGGCTGTGGTGGCGCGATGACGGGCGCGGAGGCCCGGTGCTCGGGCATGGTGTTCGTCTTACTACAGTAGTGTTCTACCATTCTGCAGTGTCTGTTGGCCGGGAGCCTGTGGCGGATCTAAAAACACCTCAAAGGGGGGGGGGGCGCTAAAATTAGTACGAGGTATTGTTAGACCTCTCGGGTAGGGCTAAATCTATATTTTTATGAACTATCTAATGCTAAATATAGGAACTGTTAAGGAGATTTCTGGTCCTCACCCCAGGCAGCCCGGGGTGTAGATTCGCCCTTGCCGGGAGCGGGATGGCGTGGTTCGCGGCGGCACTGAGCTGGGAGCCGGTGGTGGAGGCGGGCATCGTCTCGCTTGTCTGCGGCACCAACCAGCAGGTTTCGACAACTTGGACCCTTTTGATTTCTACAGCCCGCGCAGCTGATCGTGCCTGCTCTGGTCATGGTAGTTTCACAACTCTAAATTTGGCAAGAAATTTCTGCGTTGCAATTTGTTCATCCATGAATCTTGAGCTTGCAAGATTCTGCGTTGCATTGCAGACAAGTTCACAGACAAAGAGGAGCCGTTGAAAGAGACCTTTGTGTTTTGGAGCGCGCACTGTGAGCCGGCGCCAGCGAAGCCTAATTTGTTGGTTGGGGGTGGTTACATTTGGAAGGAGATGACGGCGCTGGGCAGCTTGTGCCACACGCTGATCAAGAGCACCTCTCCGGTCATGCATAGCACGCCGGCGAACCAGTCAGGCCCACTGGTGCCGTACACTAGCGGCCGTGGGGTGGACATCTCAGAGCTGGCAAACTGCCACCTCGCGAAGCAGAACCTGGGTGCACGGTTTGATGCCATGCTCATCAGCTGGAGCTCCAAGGAGGAAGAGGAGGTTGTAAGATTGAATGAGTGAATGAGTGTAACGTGATTGCCCTCTGGCTCTCTCACGGTTCCGTGTTATAGTGAGGTGGGAAACGCCCCCACCGTAGCATGTACAAGATGCATGTTTACATGAGATGGTGATCCTCTACTCTAGGAATGTTACATGAGATGGTGATCCTCTATTCTAGGACTAAGACTAGGAATACAAGACAAGATTAACTCTCTAGTCTAAACATAGTTACTTCTATTTTCTAACATCTTCCCTCAATCTCAGCCACTCTTGAGGTTGAGATTGTCTCTGAATTTCTTCAATTTTATGACGGGAAGTGCCTTTGTAAATCCATCTGCTAATTGATCTCCTGTGGAAATGAATCTGACTTCTATCAATTTTTGTGCCACTCTTTCATGAACAAAATGGAAATCTATTTCGATGTGTTTGGTTCTTGCATGAAATACTGGATTTGCTGATAGATAAGTTGCTCTAAGATTATCACACCATAATCTAGCTTTAGGAGGGTGACGTACTCCTAATTCTGTCAATAATTTTTGAACCCATAACATTTCAGCAGTTGCATTTGCTAGTGCTTTATATTCTGCCTCTGTGCTGGAATGAGAGACCATTGGTTGTTTCCTGGCTGTCCAAGAAATTAGATTATTGCCAAGAAAAACTGCGAAGCCACCTGTGGACCTTCGATCATCGACACACCCTGCCCAATCAGCATCTGAAAAGGCACTCACCATCATAGACTCTGACTTTCCTATTTGCAAGCCAAGTTTGATAGTCGCTTGTATGTACCTCAGGATCCGTTTCACGGTGCTCCAGTGAACTGTGGCGGGTGAGTGTAAGAACTGACAAACTTTATTCACAGAGAAAGAAATGTCAGGTCTAGTTAATGTTAGATATTGTAATGCTCCAACTACACTTCTGTATTTTGTAGCATCTCCTGGTCCGAGCCTTTCACCATCTTCTATACTTAGTTTCTCCGAACTAGAGAGTGGTGTATGAACTGATTTACATTTTTCCATACCTGACCGTTTGATTACATCTCTGGCATATTTTTCTTGGGTGACAATCAACTTCTGTGAGCCCCTCTTGACTTTGATGCCCAAGAAATAGTGTAAATCACCAAGATCCTTAAGTGCAAATTCTTTTTGATGATCAGCAAGAAGGGCATTAGTTGCTTGTGAGGAAGAACTTGCTACTATAATATCATCAACATAAAGCAACACAAACATGGTGTAATGACCTCTGGTGTAATAGAAGAGAGATGCGTCACCTTTGGAAGGAAAAACCCAAAGCTTCAAGTTTGCCACATAATCTGTCATGCCACGCCCGTGGAGCCTGTTTAAGACCGTAGATGGCTTTATCAAGTTTACAAACATACCCGGGATGCATTGAGTCAACATAGCCTGGTGGTTGATTCATATAAACCTCCTCTTGAAGCACCCCATGAAGAAAAGCGTTTTTCACGTCCAATTGGCGAAGAGACCACCCTCTTGACATAGCAATAGAGAGAATAAGATGAATGGTGGCAGCCTTGACTACAGGACTGAACGTGTCTTCATAGTCAATACCATACTTGTGTTTGACTCCTTTTGCAACTAATCGAGCTTTGTATCTTTCAATCTCACCGTTAGCTTTTCGCTTGGTTTTGTAAACCCATTTGCAATCAATGATGTTCTTGCCGTGAGGTTTTGGCACAAGATGTCATGTGCCATTGTGAATTAAGGCAGCATGTTCCTCATTCATTGCCGTAACCCAATTCTTGTCACCCATAGCTTCACCAATTGTTGCTGGTTTTTCAGTGGTAGCAACATTGCATCATTGAACAGTGCCATCGGAGTAAAGCTTGGGCTTGACAATACCCCATTGAGACTGAGTTGTAGGCCGGGGAGCAGAAGGAGGTGCTGTGGTGGCGGCAGCTTCAGTAGAGAGACCTGCAACAACAGCAAAGTTAGATGCCGCAGTGGATCCATCGCTCGGAACTCCCGATCCAGCTTGCATCAGAGGAACAGGATCCGTCAAATCCAGTTTGCGCCGGAATGCAGGGCGCCGCAGTCGGAGGCAGCTGGTGTGGTGGCGTAGAGGATCCACGCGGAGCGGCAGGTGCGGTCGACACATCGGGCGTGGGCGAGACAGGCCCGGTCTGAGCCCCTGCTAATCCCATCTTGATCCGTCCGACGGGCGGCGTAAGCGTGCGTGTGCGGATCGTCTTCGGTCCATGCGCTGAGGGGGCACATGAAATATGGACGTCCGAATCTTGAATTTTCAACAATTTGTCTTGAATTTTTGTCCTATAAAATATCACTGACCACATGCGGTGAAGTGTTAGCAGGTAACGGTGATTCAATACACTAGTCACGTGTTGAGTTTTGTAACACCCGAGGTGTTATTTACCGTTAAGCTATGGATTGGACAAAAATAAGTTTAGTTATAGTTGGTTGAGTTGTTGGATGAAAAGACGCGAAAAGAATCAAAATCCAAAAATTACCCCCTTGTCGGAAACCCTAACTTCTAAACCCTAATTTTTTTCATAATTTTAAAACTAAAAAGAATTTGGGTATGGTTATTAAAGAAAAAAAGGTAGATATTTCAAAGTTGAACAAAGTTGGTATTTTGAGTTTTCAAAGTTTAGTTCAAAAATTTAAAGTAATTTTGAATTCGACAAAAACCCTAATTAGCCCCTTTTCTTTATTTCAAAATCTAAGCAAAATTTGACAAAACTTCCAAAAGCTAGTTTGAAGATTTTGTTGTGATGTACAAAAGAGGTGTACAAAGTTTTTCAAGTTTCTATATAATTTTAAAAGTAATTTTGAATTCAAATATCCTCCTTTTTGACCCTATTTTAAAAGTCCAATTTGGAGGCCGAATTTGAAAATGTTCCAATTATGAAAATTTTAGATCTTTGAAAATGGAGAAACTTTTATTTTGGCCAAATTTTGAGTTCTATTCAATTTTGGGAAGCAATTTTGAAATTAGGGTTGAAATCGGGTCGCTACAATAATTTTGGGGGAAAACAGGGCTTGGCCCTATGAAGCCACCACCGCCGGCGTCAACCTTCACGTCCGTCCACCGCCGCGGTTTCAGCGGCCGTCGTCCGAGGAGCTTCGCGACCTCCCCGGCCACTGTCCGACCTCCCTCTCTTATAAATAGGCCGGCCATTGTCGTCGTTTTTTCTTCTTTTCGAAAACCGCCGCCGCCGGAAACCTCCTTCGCCCGCCGCCTTGCGCCGCCGCCGTCGAGCATCCTCTCGCCGTCCAAACTCCCGTCGCAACTCTCTTTGGCGTCGTTTGAGCCAAGAATCCCAAGCTAAGTATCGTGCATAGCGCCGCCACAAGCCCGTCTTCCTCACCGCCGATCCGAGCGCCGCCATGACCTCACCGTCGGTTTTCTTCTCCTCCGGTGAGTTTTGAGCTGCTTATTTTCATGTTTTAGTCATAGATCGAAGCCGTAGTTACGGTTGTGTCGTTGGTTACTCCAGCCAAGGCCTCGACGTGCCTAGACGTGGTCCTCGCCGCCGGTTGTCCGTCGCCGCCTCCACTGCTTCCGACCGCAGTCCACGCCGGACCTCCTGTTAATCAAGCCCCCGTTCTAGGTTCGGTGAGCCCTTTGTCCATTCCCGTCCTTTGTTTTTCTTTTTCTTGCGGCGTAGTCGCCGGAACGCGGGCGTCGTCACCACGCGGCGACCACCGCGTGGACATGACTGACGAGCACGCGAGGTGCAAGAAGCACAGTGCCGGGCTTCGGCACTATAGCATCATGGGCCGGCCCATTAGTCAACAGTAACAGGCCAAAAATAAAAATAATCCGGCCCATGGTGAACGATAATGGGCCACTCGAGCGAGACTGAGCCGCGCTGATCTTTGGGCTGGTTTGCCCGTGTGCCTTTTTTTCTTTTATTCAATGCTTTATTCAATTTCATTTATTTAAATAGTGTCTAATTTTCCAAATTTCATATAAATTCAAATATGGGTTCTAAAATCATGAAATTTTTTGTGTAGCCTTCCCATCATATGTTATATCTAGGAAAATTATGAAACTTGAATTTTAAATAGTTTGGGCATGATTTAAAAATACAATCTTTAATTGAAAAATGCATCTTCCTTGATTTTTAATAATTATTTTATTTATCCAAAAATGATGAAAATTATTTTGACACTATTTTATGACATGATCTACCTATAAAAAATTTTGAGCTCTTTTAAAGAAAGTTAAAATATTTATTATTTTATGCTTTATTTATTTAATTGGTAAATGAGATGATTAGTGTTTTCCGACTTAGGTCTTTGTGCGACTTTCGGGTTGTTTTGTGAATCTGAACCATACCACAATCAAATGGTCCTTGAGAACTCCTTAGGCAATGGTGATGATATCTTGTAGAGTAGTTCAACAAGTTGGTTTTGTTGGGTTGCAACTTTATCGTGAAGGAAAGTTGTACTCAAGTGTCTATCATTTCATGCATCCATCAAGCATCATATTCATACTTCATCATGCTAAAGCATGCATCATTATTCACATGTAGTAAAGCGAGTGAGTGATGTGGTTCACAATGGTCGAGCTTCGAAGAAGAGTCATCCACCAGTGGTGTTGGTACCAAGTGTGACTTCGGTGATCCTTCTACGGAATCTAACTTTCCCTGCAACACAGGCAAGCCCTGGTTCATTTAAACATTCCTTGTGTTTTACAAAGCTTTATATCACCTTTGCTTTATACACTTTGCATTAGGCGATAGGAGTTGTGTGATAACCTAATTGATGCATTATCCATCCTTGATTATTTCGATATCTACCTTGATAGCCCGTTTTGGTAAAATGTTTAGAATGCTTAGCCATGCTAAACTAGTTAGATTTTTGAGTCAAAATGTGACAAGCCTCTAATGATAGCCCGAATGGGCATTTGATGAACAAGGATGTTATATGATGAAACCATACTGGGATATGGTATTGAAATTGAGACCGGTCGGTTAATTTGCACTGGGAATGGAGTCTCAGTGTAGTATTTCCGACTTGTCGATTAAGGACCGTATCGTTTTAGGCATTGTGGACCGAGACCTTTGAACGCAAGTTGCGCTTGAGGTCTTTTGGCCAATGGCACGTCTTGCACTCGGCGTCACCCAGTCGGTCGAAACTAATCGACCACATACTCCGGTAAGCCCGATCTCGGGGGTGTCAAATCGGAAACGTACAACCGCGCACTGGGAGTGGAGAGATGGCGGGAGTAGTGTGTACACTCGTGGGTTAAAGTCCTGGATGCCCGTGTGGTTAAATTCCCCGGGTGTGAGGAGTACTGTGCTCTCGGGTGGCGTAGGACGCGGTTCCGTTTTGAGTATCCAAGAAAGGGTTGATATATGCAAGCTTAAGTGCTACATATGTCGTGTGGAAAGAACTCCCCAGGTGGGTTATAATCGGTTTCGAAATCGCCGTGCTTCTCGGAAATGGAGACTCGGTTTCCCCCCTCACATTGTAGATTAATTATGAAACAATGAAAAGTTGGATTAAGTGATGGAATATCCAAGAAGTGTGTGCTCTAATGTAGGATCACCTAGAGTAGGTGAGATACTGAATTGGGATTAAAATATTGAAAGTAAGGATTCATTACTAGTAAGCTTTTCTGCAAAAAGAGTCATTGATTCTTGCTAAAAGCCTTACCTTGAATCCTATTAGACCAACATTCCTGAGTCTTCTCCTATTTTCTTTAGTCGGGTAAGTCTTGTTGAGTACTCCCGTACTTAGGGTTTGTTAACCCCTATTGCAGGTACTGACTTGTGCTGTTAACCAAGGTTGTGTCGGTGGGCTCGACATGACTTGGATGTCTACTATAGTTATACTCAGCTTCGGCAAAATTAAGTTAAGTTTACTAAAAGGTAACTTACTTATATTTTGTAAATTAATATTATTATTCTTCCGTACTCTGATCTATATTTTTGTAACAAATGTTGTAATGTTGTAGCTACTCCTTTGTTGATCCTTGTATGAGTGGTGTAATCGGGGTTTTCGATGACACTTTCGACAGCTTCTTAAGTTATTGGGTGCATACGACTTTGTCGAGAGGTCTTTGGGACAATGACAGGTGTAGGTGGGCCCAATAATTAGGAGGTTCTGTTACAAGTTTTCCCTTGATGTGGGTAAATTGAAGGATGGGTTGAGAAGAATATCTGGTAGGAGATGAAGCTCGGCACGAAGTTGTGCACCAAAGCATTGGGGTGGAGCTTGGAGAAAGAAAAACATTTTCATCGAAAACAACATCCCTAGAGATATAAACTCGATGTGGAAGGTTCAAGGCATTTGAAACCTTTATAAAGATTACTATAGCCTAGAAAAACACATTGTTTGGATCGAAACTCTAGTTTGTGGGTGTTATAAGGTCTAAGATTTGGCCAACATGCACACGACCAAAGGTACGTAAGGAAGAGTAGTCGGGGGATTGGTGATGAAGTCGATCAAATGGTGTGTCATAGTTGATTACTTTGGAAGGGAGACGATTTATCAGAAAAAACTGCGGTATGAAAAGCTTCATCCCAGAATTTTAGTGGCATTGAGGCGTGAGCTAGTAGGGCTAGACCTACTTCAACAATGTACGTGTGTTTTCGTTCAGCGGAACCATTTTGTTGGTGTGCATGTGGACAAGAGACATGATGTATAATGCCCATGCATTGGAAGAAGGGACTCAAGGATTGGTATTCCCCTCCCCAGTTGGTTTGAACTGTTTTAATCTTGCAATCGAATTATCGTTCAACCATATTTTGGAAATCTTGAAAGCACTGAAAAACATCAGATTTGCGACGTAGTAAATAAATCCATGAATATTTACTATAATCATCAATGAAACTGAGATAATATTTACTATAATCATCAATGAAACGAGATAAGAATTTGGGGCAGGACCCCATACATCTGAAAAAAAAAATAAGAGCAAATGGACTAGTTCACACTTTGGTGGACCTAGGATATGGCAATTGGTGGCTTTTGCCTTGTTAACAAGTGTCACATACAGTGTGGTTATTTTTGCCAGGAACAGCAGGAAGTTGGTGACGATTTATGATGCGCTGAGTAATGGAAGGAGATGCATGACCAAGGCGATGATGCCACACCGAAGTGGATGGTTTGATGGCACTAAGCACCGTCTTATTTGGGGCCTTGATGGGGTAAAGGCCACGCTCACAGTTGCCCTGAAGGATGGTTTTCCTCGTATCCTGATCCTTAATAAGAAAATAATTAGGGTGAAATTCAAGATATACATTATTGTCACGAGCAATGCGATTTACAGATAGAAGATTTTTGTTGGCTTGGGAAATATGTAAGATGTTTCGAAGATGACGATTGTTAGGATGGGAATTCAAAACACTATGACCAATGTGATTGATCGCCATACCTGATCCATTGGCAGTGTGTACTTGATCACCACCATAGTACTTGTCATGAATAGTGAGTCTTTCTTGATCACTTGTGATGTGATCTGTTGCACCAGTATACATGTACCAGTTGGTGTCGACTCCATTGCCAGTTGTTGCAGAAGAGACTGATCGTTGTTGTTGTGGTCGCGGGCTGGAGTAAGATGAATCATACCTCTTGAAGCACTAGAATGCAGGGTGCCCCTCCTTGCCACAGATTTGGCACAGGACACCTAGTTGAAAGGTGCTTCGACCACCACCACGGACGCCGTTGTGGCCTCAGCACCGCAGCCACCTCCATGTCGGCCACCACCGGTGCGGCCGCCACGAGGATTGTGGCCACCGGCAGAGCCACCAGCAGAGTGACCACCGGAGCAACCACCTTGGCGACCCCCTTTGGCCACCAAATTTGTAGAAGATTGGTGGCCTCCATTGCGCATTGCAATGCGCTGTTCTTGGCTGACGAGTTGGGTGTACACCTCGCTGATGGAGACAGCCTCTGTCTTGGAAGGCCAGTGAGAAGATAGGAGATGAGTTCGTCGTCATCTAATTTCTGCCCCGCTGCCGCCATGTTATCTGCCAGCCCTTTCATCTTAGTGAATACTCATTTACAGTTGAGGTACCTTTGACTGAGGTGGCGAGAGCCATCCAAGTGCTGATGATCTTGGCACGCAACTGGGATGCGAAGAGGCCTTCAATGGCCTCCCAGGCGGAGGTGGTGGTGACGTACGTGTTGACATGCTGAAGTACCTCCGGAGATATGTTGGAGAGGATGTAGTTGAGGACCTGCTGGTCCTTGGCCATCCAGGACGCGTAGTCCGGGTTTGGCTCGGGATCCTTGGCCGTCCCATCAGCCTTGGTGCCTGTCGGCGTGACGAAGGTGGGCGGTGGTTTGACGCCAGGGGCGATGAAATTCCCCATCTGGGCGCCACCGAGAGCCGAGAGGACTTGGCTCTTCCAAGATTGGAAGTTTGTGCGGGTTAATTTCTCACTGGTAGGAAGGAAAACGAAGGGAATCATGGTGGCGGTGGAGGAGGAGGAGGTAGACAGAGCGAACGCCATGAAATTTGTTTCCGTGGGGAACTAGCTCTTTGATACCATGTAAGATTGAATGAGTGAATGAGTGTGACGTGATTGCCCTCTGGCTCTCTCACGGTTCCATGTTATAGTGAGGTGGGAAACGCCCCCCACCGTAGCATGTACAAGATGCATATTTACATGAGATGGTGATCCTCTACTCTAGGAATATTACATGAGATGGTGATCCTCTATTCTAGGACTAAGACTAGGAATACAAGACAAGATTAACTCTCTAGTCTAAACATAGTTACTTCTATTTTCTAACAGAGGTGTCCAAGAGCCTGCGGCACTGAAGCCACCACCAGCGCCGGTGGGGCGACCATTCGTAGAAATCCGTGGCGCCACTGCATTAGCAGGGCCGTCCTGAACCTCCAGACGATACAGCACGAAGCGAGGAAGATGTTGCAAGAGCCAAAGATGTAACCGCTTATTCCTTGTCATGCGCGGTCCTTGCTGCACTTCCGATCTCCATTTACATGATGAATTCACTACAAACATACAGGCAGGGGAGCGACTTGTTCATGTTCGGTAGGAGTAGGACAAATGGCTGGACTACAGAATCATCAGTATTCGCACCACCTGCCAGCCAGGCCATTTTTCGCGTCATTGGCATGGTAATTGTCTCGTATTCTCTTGTTTATTTTCTGCGTCATGAACTTCGTTTATTTTGCCATTGGAGCAGGACTTGATTCAAAAAAAAAAAAAAGGACTTGATTCAACAGTTGGTAAGTGCATTTCCTATTCAGACTAGAGTATAGCATATATTTTTGGAAAGCAATTCTTTATCATTTAATTTGGGTCACCAACTAATGCAATTTGAGTACTCATATATCCTGAAGACCTGGAGTAGTGTTTTGTTAATTTTTCTTTTATAGAATGAACATTACTACAAAGAAAACCTCCTTCAGTTTAATAATCTCAAATTTTGGTAGACCTATCATGTTGCACAATTTTTGGATAGAGACAAGCAGCAAGAATCCAAGCCATGTACCTCAATGCAATTCTGAGACAAGCTATTGCATTTTTTATATGGAAAAGAGGACTGGGCAAGTGATTGAGAGAGTGCCAGGGGATACATTCGTCATTCAAGATGCAATTGGAGAAAAGGTATGATGACTTGAGATTATAAGAAGCAAAGGACTAATGAACAAACAACATTTCTAAGCTGTTAGAGCATCAATATGTTGAAGGTTGTATGGTAAAGGCTATGTCTTTTAAGTCCATGTTCAATGCTATAAATACACCTCTATGATTGATGTCATAAAGATTTTTTTTTTCTTTCTTGATGTAAAAATTGTCTGTATAGTGATTCTACATACACGTCCACCTAGCTTACACCTTTTTTTTTTTTTGTGGGGAACCTAGCTACACCTGAACAGAAACTTAAAACTTCATCCCTATAAAGATTTGATGCATAAACAAATAAAATAATTGGTTCTTTTTAAATTTCATGTAGTTACTTTCCATGTTATGGCATGCACAGTTTGGGTTCAATATTTTTTTTTCTTTATCAAATAATACGCATTATTTTTTCACATTGTGAGACTAGCATATATAAATATGAGTTTTCAGTTCAACTCTTCTCTAATTAGCTGTGTACATATGTTGGCAGGTCTCGGTGAAGAATGGGTACAGCTGGAACTAAGGTAATGTGTATTGTGTGTATATGTGATTGTGTATTTTGTTGATAGGAAATGCAGAGGCCAATGTGATTTATCTGCAGACGCCGGCTGGTGTGGGCTACTCCTATGCTGCTCACTACTAGGGTGTGGATGGCAAAATGACATGTATTGAATTTTGCGCTTTCTTTCCGCCTCCTCTGTTTCAGTCTCTGTTATTCTTCAAGATCCTACAGCTCTCGACGAGGCTACTAAACATGTGACATGGCTATTTAATGTAGACGTGGACAACCGGGCAGCACGCCACCGTGGTGCGTTGGGCAAGCCCTCATTGTTCTGATTATATCTTCTTTTTGCTGATTCTAGAAGATGCAAATGTTCATGCCATGGGCAATGCTATGGATATCGGGATACTCTTTACTGATTGTCCCTGATGGTAGCCCGATCGATGCTTTTTTTCCCAAGGCTAATGTCAAGTGACTGATCTTGCCTGGACTATGTGATTACTGATAGTCTTATTCTGTAGCATATGTGCATATTCAGTAACAAACACAGGTGCTTCTGTTTCCAGTTGATACCCTCGATCTGTTTCAGTATGCAGAGATTGAATGTCAAGAGCACGTTAACAGTAATCCAATTTTGTCTCTGAATTGATGACAATAATACTAATCCAATTGTACTGAATTGATGTCAGAGATTGAATTTCCAGAGCACATTAACAGTAATCCACCACCACTATGATTTAGGGTGAGGTGCTCCGCGGCCTGTGCCTGACGGCAACAGCTCTATTCATATCATTATTTTTTTAACTAGTCTATCAACCCGTGCTCTCGCACGGGCTAGAATTTCAGGAGATATAAGTATTAGTTACTATTTTACATATGACTAATAAAGAATTAATTATATTAAATTGTATATATGTTTTATATATATAGTTCATTTATACTTATTAACTACTAATTTTCAAGGGACTATATTCATATTTTTTTTTCCTTTGCATGGCACCTCTATATATTTTTAATATGAAATTAGTTTGAAACCTTACTATTAATTCAGGTGACTATTGTTGCATCATATATCTAATGAAGTCATTAGTCTAAATTTGGTTTCTTTAAATTTTATAACTACTACAGGTTTTTTTTCCTTCTCAAGTAAATGAGTTGGAAACTCATGCTTATTATATCTTACATTAAGTCTCTTTGTTCACTTTTTTTTTTAAAATAAGGATTTTACGTTGTAGCGTATGTTTTTAAATATTGTATAATATTAGAATAACATAAGTCATCATGTAAAACTTGCACCATGTCCCTTAAGATAGAGCTTGAAGTGAGATCTAGTAACAATAATAACCTCAAAAGAATTTTAACACTTAAGGGTCAAACTAAATGAATGAATGAATGTTCCAATCAAGAAACTATAGATGCAGTTATGCTTATATTACCAATATAGATGCGTCAAACATTTTAGTTACAAATATATATAAATACATATAAATTAACAACCTATATAAATTATATGTCATGGTTACTAATATGATTTTAAGCAATTCCTTAATATAATTTTTATATGAACTATTAAGAAAATACTTTTTATTTGGTCAAACATAATTTATGTATTTTGCTCATACATGCTCACGGTATGTTTACTTTAGTTAGATCTTAGTATGTTTATATTGATAAAAAAGGGAATTGTAAAAACATATATGTGCTCTATATTAATCTAAAAATTTTCTTATAATAGAAGATGTTGATAATTTAGATGTAGATTTGAGGGAGTATTTGACTTTTCTAATAATGAGATGAAAATTGATTTATGCAAATTTATCAATTATAATAGGAGGGCACGGATAATTAGATAGAAATTTAGAGTCAAGGGTTACTTTACATTGTTTCACACAATTGTAGAGTTGGATAATTATTTAGAAAATAGAATTGATTCAATAGTTATTTTCAATGGTGATTAGGTTATACTGAATTGATGGTAAGATGTTTTTGATTTTTTGAAAATTGCTAGGATCTATGTTTTGTTTACCTATCATGTCTTGTGAGGTTTAACTTAAAAGCTATATTAGGAACTTCTAGTTAGAATTTCAAGTATTTGTTTTTTTTTTTTGTAGCATGATATATTGTAGACTTTTAGTTAGGATTTTAAGTATTTATTTACATTTCTTTATAGCATGGTATGTATTTTGTGGAAACCCAATCTTAAGATATATAAACTCTTGTTAAGGTCGCTTTCTATGACTTCAGTCCATAGTTTAGCTTTAATCAAGTTGTTACAACTTTTTCACTTGTTAAGTCTAGATTCTAGTTTTCTTTGTCTTTTATCCAATTATTGTTGTTTATTAAAAATAGTCTAAGGTCCTAGTAGTATTGTTCTCCACGTGTTAAGTGAATTGTTGTATTGTTTGCACACAAATGTACAACGAAATGTATATTTACATGTACAACGAAAACTATGTCCTTATATATACATATAATATACCTAAACATAATGTATATTTACATGTACAACGAAAACTATGTCAAAATTATTGGACTTACATTATGACTCGAACCTTGAGCTAGATTATGGTTTTTTAATTCATGGTTGTAGAAGTGTGTAACTTAAAATTACATATGTGTATTGCACATATTAGGGATATTGATTTTACAATAATATGTATTAGTATTTACACATGATGTGTCTGTTTGGGTCGCTAATCGGATTATATAAGCAGCTCCAACAGTTCCCCATTTGGACTTGGCATTCTCAAATTTTTGGCAAAAGCTCTAAAACCGCCTCCAACAGTTTGGCATTTGGAGTTGGCAATTTGGGCAACGTTGGCAAAAGAGGCCGTTCTCACGCAAATATATCTTGGCGCTACGACGTTTGGCAAACGCCGTATCAAAAGAGGAGGAAGGGCATAAACATAATTTTGTTTTTGTCTCGGGGTTCCCGATGTAAGTTTTTAAGAGGTGCAAGAGCATAAACATAATTTTGTTTCTCTCTCGGGGTTCCCGATGTAACTTAGATCTGAATTTGGCAAGTGAATTATGTCAAACTGTTGGAGATTAGCTCTTACTTGGCATATCTTTTTAGAAGTTGGCAAAAGCGAAGATTTGCCAAGTAAAATTTGGCAAACTCTTGGAGATGCACCTCCAACGGTTTGGTAAAATTCACTTGGCAAAAATAGAATTTTGCCAACCCTCTAAAAAGTTTTTGCCAAGTGAAAAAAACCAGTCATGTCCAATGGTTTGGCAAAATTTACTTGGCAAACTAAAGAAAACTTGCATCAGGAATCCCGGAGACAGAAACAAAATTGTGTTTCCACTCTTTTACGCCTCTCTATGCTAGAGGATGTGCAGAAGCGGCGGCGTGCGCATATATGCGCGGTTTGGCCCGTCAAATGCCAAATCTCACCAATTTGCCAAGCCAAATGCCAAACGGTTGGAGAGGACAATTCACAGATTTTGGTAAAAATATGGAATGCCAAGTCCAAATGCCAAACGGTTGGAGTTGCTCACTTGACTTGTCCATATTTTTGTAACCTATATGTATTTTTATAACATGCCCTCAAGTGAGGAGTGTTTGGCTTAGATCATCAGCTGCACACATAGTGCACACATGCGTATGGTGAGTACAACACACATCTAAAGAAATATTATTAGTGATGAATGTGTCTTTCTTAGCGGTAGGTCAACCAACCGGCCAGACACTTGGTGTATACAAATTATACTACATCCTTATAAATACATGACTTCTATTATATACCTAAACATAATGTGTGTTTAGGTGTATATATAGTGAAAACTATGTAAAAATGATGGGACACTTACAATTTAGAATGGAAGGGAGTACTCTATTTATATATAGCTGGAGGGTAAATGTTTGTCAAATAGACTTTTATCATGATTTGAACTCTGACCTGGAAGTAGGTGTACTGTCGTGCAGAAGAGAGGCCAAAATTATCATTAATCTTTTTTCTCCTAGTGGTGGGCTCCATCGATCATTCGGTGGTATTTATGTTGCAAATGTCTTCTTTCCTGCTGATTGCTTGTCGATCTGCAAAATCAGTAGTCTCTCCCTTGTCTGCTGCAGAGCAGACGTGGCAATAGGATATATGTCTAAATATTTTTTCAGAAGAAATCGATGGTAGGAATTTTGTAAGGCATGTATAAATCCTTTATTACAGAGTAGTACGATCAAGAAAGAGTGTGTACCTATGGCTTGTTGTCTGCCAAGTTGCGTGCTACATCTATATTCCGTGTGTTGAAAAAGGATTTCAAGTACTCAAGTTTAGCTCGTCCAAGACACCGCCTTGCCATCTCTTCTCGATCTCGGTTGCTCCTAGTGGTTGATGAAACCATGTATGCCAAGCCAAAATAAGAGATCGATTAGTAGACAATCAAACCAACAATTATCGCGGGGCCTGCCAACAACCGGGACATGATTGGAGGGAAGATCTGACATACGTAGCAGGATAGAGAGGTCGATTTAGTTTCCCTGTTTGATTATGGAGTTCGGTGGCTATGGACGATGGCTGCGGTGGCGGGGCTTGGATGACAATTTTAATTGGTAGGCCTGCGAGATAGGATGAGATGACATTTTAATTTGTATTTGTATTTTTAATTAATTAGATTCGTTATATGCTGCACACGTACACCTTCTTTGTAGACATTGACAAATCTTATTAATATTTGTGTGTTATATAATTTTATTAACAAATTAAATATGGTATGGACGATGAAGATTTCCTTCTTAGGTAAGGCCGATCAAGATTTTCTCTATTATACGTACCAATTTTTTTCCCTCTGGAATAATTATATTTTTTTGGTTATCTTTTATCTACGTAATGATTAGATCTGTTATATGCTCCACACGTACACCTTTGTAGACATTGACAAATCTTATTGATATTTGTGTGTTATATAATTTAATTAACCAATTAAATATGGGTATGGCCGATGAAGATTTCCTTCTTAGGTAAGGCCGATCAAGATTTTCTTTATTATACGTAACAAACTTTTTTCCTCTAGAATAATTATATTTTTTGGTTATCTTTTATCTGTGTAATGGCATAGGTGGGTAATTTTCTAGAAAAGAAATAGATCTAACGGTTAATATGTCGCTAGAGTATTTAGATTGGATGGCTAGATGTTTTTTATTAATGTGGGAATTTCTAGCATTTATCTTTTTTCTAGTGCATCTGGTGAGGATTAACGTGGAGCCTTCAATTAGTAATAGTAAGATGAGTTAATATGGTGCTCACTTTAAATTGCAAGGAAACTGGTGGCCTTGGCGCGGGGACATATCATTTATCCTTGGGCTGTAGGGAACATTTTTTTCTTTTATGTTCTTTCATGTCTTACTTGTCAGCTATTGCTTATGTAATCTATATGAGATTTGATTTATGTCCACTTTGTCCACTACTTGGTCGTTTAAACCTCCATATTACTTCTAGCCTTTTGTTAGTTAGCACCCACCCCCCCCCTGCTCCATTCCTGGCTCCGCCACACCACATCCTTGTCCCTAATGACAGGTAATGCAAGAAAGTTTCTGTGGTTTCAGCGGCAAAGTCTTGCATCTGTTCTGTGTAACCTAATATAGATTTTGATGGTTCAAGTTTATATGTCTAAAATTGGTCTACATCTACAGGTGAAACACAACATTGACATATGTTTGCTCACATACTGATCATAAACATTTGTAGTTCTCGACTTCTTGTAATAAGTCTGAAAGGTTCGGCTACCAGTAGTTCTCGACATCTCGTAATAAGTGATTCCTGACAGCTAGCTTTAATGGATTACTAGTATGCTATGCTAAATGTTCTTTCTTGTAAGGTCACTCACAGTGCAGAAACTACCTTAGAGTCTATGCACTGCCACGTAGGCAATTTGATGACATGGCAAGCAATTTAATGAAGAGAGAAGGGAAAAAACGAGGAAACCACGTCTAAGATAGACTCGACGTCTACGAGCCCACTTGGACACCACCGATACGCGCGTTGGGGAGGTCTCCTTTGTTTCATGGATCCCGTCACGGCATCCCACCTCTCCCTCTCCGTGTGCCGCCCGCCTTCTCCTTGCGCGAGCCCGCCTTCAGCGCGAGCCCTGCCTTCTTCTCCCGCGCCCGGCGCGCCAAATCGCTCCCTCTCCCTGCTCCCATGCGCGCCAAATCCCGCCAAGCCGCCAAGTCGTCGGCGCACACTAGTACTGAGAAAATCTTTTACGTGACACCCCCAAAAGAACCTATGGCGGGCGTCCAGTTTGCCCGCCACGGTTAATGCCCCGATTAACCGTGGCGGGCATTTTTTATTTACCGTGACAGACACTTTTTCCCGCCACGTAAAATAGATTAACCATGGCGGGCAACATTAAAGCCCACCACGGAAAAGGCAAGGCCCATCAAGGCCCAAGCTAGCCCGATTTCCGCCTCCAAGTATAAATCTGATTGCCTTAGGGTTTCACTCTTTCTCCACTTCTCTCTCTCCCTCACAGCAACAAGCCAACACCGCCGCCCTCTCCTCCTTCCCCCGCATGACTCTGCCTAAACTACAATAGGCCTACACCGTGTGACTCTGCCTCGCACCGCACGGCGCTTGCGGCCCCCTCCCTCCTTCCTCCTTCCCCCGACCCAATCCCTCCTTCTCCTTCTCCCCCAGGCCCTCTCCCAGCGGCGATGGTGCGGATCCACGGGCGGGTGCAAGGAGGTCTCGGTGGCGTGGATCCACGTGAGGGCGGCGGCTCCTTCCCCTCCTTCTCCACCGAGCGGCGGCGGCGGCGACGGTTGTTGCGCTCCCCGATGGCAAGGAATCCGGGGGCCTACATCCCCGGCGCGGCGGATCCGGACGGGAGGCTTCAACCGACGGCGGATCCGGGCGGGAGGTGTCCACCGGCGGCGGATCCGACGGGAGGGCTTCACCGGGCGGCGGATCCGGGGGAGGGCTTCACCAACGGGCGGATCCATGGCGCGACGCGGATCCGGACGGGAGGCTTCACCCGCGGGCGGATCCGGGGAGTTGCGGGGCGGCCGGTGGCGGATCGAGGCGGACGTTGGCGGATCCGGGTGGCTCAAGGCTGGCCGACGGCGAGGACGGCGGTGGATTGGGTAGCGGATGGTGGCGGCGGCGCCAGCCCGCATCCATGCTCGACTAGGTTGGGTTGAGGGCTTTGTCCATTTTTTTTTTTTTTTTTTTTGTTAACCGTGGTGGGCATTCCATGTCGCCTCCGTCTTTGTCGTATTAAACGTGACACGTGAAGCATGACGGGCGCATCGCCCGCCATGCAAAATCAAAATTGCCCGTCACCTAAAATGAATTAGGTAGTAGTGGCGGATGCCACAAAATCCATCGCCGCAAGCAAGCCGCCAAATCCCCTTCCCCGTCCCCCCTCCTACCCTCCCGCAAATCCCCTTCCCTCTGCTGCCCATCTCTAGTCGAGGTTGAGCCCATCTCCTTCCCCATCCGGGGTGCCCCAAGAACATCCCCAAATCTTGAATTGATTAACAAAGACTTCTCATCGAGGCAAAAGCGGTCCTGGAACCCGTACTCCATCGTCCCCGGAACACGTGCTCCGGTCGATGAAGGCCGCCGCAATGCGAGCTCAAGCTAGGAGCCACCGGTGTTCCTCAAGATCTTTGGTGTTCCTCAAACTAGTGCTTTCCCCATTGGTGGATGATGGCCAATGTCATCTCCTAGCGAACGGTAAGTTTTGTCCCTATTCCAGTCAGCAATTTGGTTTAGGGTTACATTGTCCAATTTGGTATAACCTGCTAGATGTCTGTCACTTCAGTATGTTATTAGATTGTTGTAATTATCCAGTGGTTTAGGGTGAGCATTCATGTTTCTATTTAAAAAAATTGGTTGCAGGTTATACCCACCAGGAGGGTTCTCAAATTTTTTGCAGTCAAACCCATTTGCTAACCATCCTAATGGGAATGAAAATTTTCACTTTGTTGGTGCTAGAATTTCAACCAATTGACATGTGTGCTACAAGAACTCCCTCTCCAAAGACAAACAACCCGATGACATAGTGGCTGATTTAGATGCGAGAAGAAGATGAAACAGATTAACATCGATGAGACTTCTAGATTTGAAAGGCATTTGAATTCGTTGGTCCCTGAAGATATACGAATGGTATGTTGAAAGCATGTTATCTCTATGCACACTTGAAGATTAATGATTGTCTCTTTGTCATTCTGATTTTGTTTGTTGCTTCTGCAGGCCAGTGCTTGGTTGCGTAATTCAAAGGACCCGAAGATGGAAATGACAAGAAGGTAGATGCTTATTGGGAAGATGTTACTGAAGAATACAACAAGAACACACAAAGTAGCCGTAGGAGGAACCGAAACCAACTGAAAATACGTTGGGATCGTTGTAAGAAACCATTAACTGATTTTCATGGATGCTATGTAAATGCAAGTAGAGTGTGGCAAAGTGGGATGAGTGATGACCAGTTGGCTGACAAAGCATTAGAGATGTGGGCTGGCCAAAATAATGACAAGGCTTTCCATTTGCAACATATGTGGAAGGTAGTACGTCTTTGAGCAAAAAGTGGTCGACATATCTTGCTAGGTTAAAGAAGAAAAAGGAAAAGGGAAAGAGTGCAAAGGCTAGACCTGGTGGATTTGGAATTAGATGGAGAAAAGCGACCTATGGGACATAAGAAAGCAAAAAAAGAACGCAATGGCAAAAATAAGTCATCTGATGCTTTGGCTGATTTGAGTGGAAAATTTGACATGTTCGTTGAAGCAAGCACCAAGAATAGGGAAGACAGAGAGAAGATGGCGAAATTCAGCAAAGCTGGGTGATAAGAGGATTGAAGCGACTAGGCTTAATCATGAAGCAACTCATGAACAAACTAAGTGCAAAATGCTAGAAACTTACACACAGTTGTTGCTTGCACCTACTAATCAGCTCAGTGCTGATGCTTTGGCTGAGAGGAACTTGGCATTGGAGAGTCTGAAAACTGTTTTATTTCCTAAGGTATGACGCAGTCAACCCTTCTTCAATTGCATATATAGTAATGGCTTAGAACTTGGCAGTAGCTGATGGATTTGGAATTGATTATTCGATGGCGAATGGAGGCGGTGGACTTGGAATTGATTATGCGATGGCTGAAAGGTAACTTAAATCCTTTTGTTTCCTATGATGGGTGCTATTTTAATTCCCATGGCAAGTGTGAAACTGATGCATGCAAATGTGAACTGAATTATAGCACTATTTTTAGGGTGTGGAGTGCTTGAAAAGGTTTGTTCAGGGTGTCATTGAAGTATATGGTCAAGAGTACCTAAGACTCCCCACAGTACAAGATGTAGAACGATTGTCGGAGATCGGTGAGCGTCGTGGTTTTCCTGGCATGATAGGGAGCATTGACTGTATGCATTGGCATTGGAAAAAATGTCCCTATGCATGGAAGGGACAATATACTCGTGGTGATCAGGGTGTACCAACCATCGTTCTAGAGGCCGTTGCTTCACATGACAGATGGATATGGCATGCTTTCTTTGGGGTAGCGGGGTCCAACAATGACATCAATGTGCTGAATCAATCTCCTTTGTTCGTCGATCAGTTAAGAGGAGAAGCTCCCCAGGTGCAGTACACTGTGAATGGAAGGCAATATACCAAAGCTTATTATCTTGCAGATGGAATCTATCCAGTTTGGGCTGTTTTTGTCAAGTCCATACGGACACCACAATCAGTTGAGCACAAGCTGTTTTGCGAGAACAGCGAGGAGGGGGCAACAAAAGATGTTGAATGTGCATTTGGGATTTTGCAATCTCGTTTTTGCATTTTGTGTCGACTGGCACGTCTGTATGAACAGGGTGATCTTGAGAATATCATGTTAGCTTGTATAATACTTCACAACATGATAATCGAGGACGAGAAGGATATAGAAGACGATTCGTTTGACTTGAACGAGGAAGCAACCACGTCTACTGTTCAGCCATCTACAATCACTCAAGGGCATGATCCGATGATGGAGGAGGTACTACAGAGAGATACCGAGATTCGTGATCGTCAAGCTCATAGGCAACTACAATCTGATTTGATTGATCACATCTGGCAAAAGTTTGGGAATCGAACTAATTAAACTAATTAGGTAGTAATATTACTGCAACATGTTACTTGAATACTTTACTATGAATATGTTACTATAGTTCTGTTAATGTGCTGTCCATCTATTGTTCTTACAATAGAGTTGTTAATTTACTTGCTCATCTTATTTTACAGGTTGATGATCTGCACGACATGAAAGTCTTGATGGCTTCTATCTAGAGGGTCGATGGCTTTTACCGGGAAAACTTCTGAAGTGGCGGAGATTATCTATTTATTTTAGTTTTGCTATCTATATTTCTATTCTTATTGTAATGGACGGCGTTATGTCATGGCTGTTTAGATGCATGCCACAGTTCGCTGTTCTATTTTTATCTAGTCTCGATGGTCATCTTTGTAATGGATGACATTTTATTTTTATCTAGTCTAATGGTCATCTTTGTAATGGACGATGTTCTATTTTTATCTATTACGATGCATCTATGCCACATATTACCTTGCCACACATGATCCTTCTTTGATTGTGGCATTTGTAAATGCTCATTAAATTTTAGTCTTGGTAGAAACTACAACAAAAAACCATGGACTAGGATGGATAGAGTCTAGAACACAATTAATTCATACGAAACTACCTATGGACTCTATGCACTGTGAGAGTGCCCTAAGAAACGCCTTTTCAACAAATAACTAACCATAGTTCAATAAATGATAAGTTTCTCTTCACTAATCAAGCTGGTAATTTAATAGGCATTGACATAAAAATACATATAAATCTTTGGACATATGGAGATCAGTGTAGCTTGACAAAATAACACAAAAACTCTCTCACATCCAATTATAATATAGTAGTACATTTCACTATTGCAGCCATACCCTTCTGGAAGAACGCCAACCAATCCCGTGTCAGCAACTAGTCAAACACACTATGCAGACATACAGAACCTTGACCAGACTAGGGAGTTGAGCTAAATATCTGCCGCAGCCTGCGCCGGGAGGGATGGAGAAGAGTAGTAGTAGATAAGAACCCAGTAGGAGTAAAAGGAGCTATGGAGCATGGTCCCCAATCAGAGTAGTAGCAAACCAGTTCCTGACACTCTCTACTCAAGGGTGAGGCTTACAAAGAACACCCCTTCTGACCCTAGCTTGAGAAAATTACCAACCTTTCACAACATCACAACACGGTGACCTAATCATCCATGGAGAGCGACAAGGGGTGAGAGAAAGGGAGCTGTCCACGGGAGGAAATCAACTAGTCACAATCTGCAGGGAGAGGAGGAGTGAGTTGTGGGGGAATAAATCAACGTACAAGAGCTGAAGTAAACATTATTACCAAGGTGAAGTTCACATGCCTAGCTTAAGCATTTTGTTTCAGTAGAAGTAAGAACGCAGAGCACGCACCAAAAGTTAATCTCTCTCTCTTTTGTTGTCAAAAAAAAAAAAGTTAATCTCTTTGCTTAGCAGTCTCTACAAATAGACACTCAGTAATATATCTTGGCTAAGAAAATATACTAGCTGTTATCAGGACAAGATCTAGTTGGTTTTTTTTTTTTTCAAGTCGCACTTATACACATACGTACTTGAACCTGAACTAAAATATTTTAACAAGAAAATTTCCACATCTAGCAACAACTCAGGCCATAGCTTTCAGATACAGACCGATAAACTGAGGAGGAAGGTGCAGATGTAGCAGCACCCACTGTCAGGTTGGGGAGAGCATGCTCAGTGCAGCACGCATATGTCTCCTTGGCCCTGTCTTGGCGCCACTGCCGTCGAGCACGACACCACCGTGGTCGCCGCCGCCCCAACCCTGCACGCATCAGAGAGGGGGAAATCAAGGAGAAATCGAAGGGGAGAAATAGATAGATAGCAACTAGAGTTCTTGGGAACTTGATTTGGTATAATAACCGCTGAAATGCTCCAGCCATGAGGATGGATTTTGGCATCCCAAAGTAGACAGCACTAGAAGGCCATATCGGAGGGGAAATGACAGGGATAGCACCAGAGAGAGAGAGTAGCATGGAGGTGGTTAGAGGTGAGATTTGCCATCCGTGGAGGTGGATTTGGGCAGCGGGGGCTGTGCCGCATGAAGAACACAGAGGGGGTGAGGAATGAAGCAGAGTTGGGGAGAGGAGACTGTAGGGTGGGTGGAGTGCGTCTCACTTGCACAGTGAACACTCTTGCCTTGCTAGTACAGTCAAAGTTGGGGCTGTAAGCATACCGGAGCTATTTTCTCTTTATGCCACTGCCCATACTCGAGCTTTCTTAGGTGGCCATCATGGTCTCCGTCAACATGCAAACCATGAGCATGGGGCATACTAACCCGACTTGTATCCACACATATCCCACGTGTTAGAATAATATTGGTTAATATCTTCAACTAATAAACATTATTTATATTTAGTTATATGTTTTTCTTTGTTCATTTTCTAAGACAATAGGATATAAAATTGAATGTGGTGTAGATTGAAATTTATATGATTTTGACAATTAGAATTTCAAGTCTACACCACGTTGCTAAGATCCGCAATAGTTATACCACATTGCTAAGATTAGCAATAGATTTATACTCAAGAGGATATCAATATTTAATGTTTACTAGTAAATATGTCAAGGCGTTGCAATAGGAGCTCGTTGCATGGTCACTTAAACCACATGTCGCTAGAATATTTATTTCAGCTATCACATCTTGTGTTTTGTTTTGGACATGCTATGTTTTTTATTTGGAATCGCACCTGTTCTATGTCTTGTCGCATGCTAGCCTAACTTTTATGTTACAAGATAGTGATACAAGATGAGAACACTCTGTAATACGATTTATTTTTGAATGGGACTCTGTAGTCTGCACTATGTTTGATCGTTAATATGTCACTCTAACGCATAATGAGCAATATCAGACAAGAAATATCATCCTTTAATATTAAAAAAGTAAAGGTATTTATACATTGCATGCACTGAAATCCTTCTGCTTCTATTATAATTTGTACCACAAATACGCCCAATTTATCAAATTGCACCAAAGTACTCTCAGCCTTCGGAAATAAATTCACTTCTACGTTTATTTGTTGCATGGTTGACATGTTCGCACGATTCAGTTTTTTTAAGTAGAAATCAAATTTATTGCATATCTAATCCCCTAACAAATTAATTTTTAAAAGTTGTTGCAGACAAATTGATTTGTAAAATCTGTAGCAGATATAATCATCATACATGATAGTCGATTTATATTTTTATAATAAATTATATTTGTGATCTATTGTCTGAGGGAATGTCGGTTTTTTGTATTGAGGAGCGAAGATAAGTTCAACCGCTAAATGACTGTTTATGGATATTCCTTTCCGCATATAGAGCTCCGGTTCTTTAAACAATTTTAATTGGAGTATATTCTGAAATTTGGATTTGGAGCTTATGTTGATTTTTCCTTCTCTTCTTTCGTTTCTTTTCTTATAATTCTCAAGGATGAATTTCATTCCGACGTTAGGAGCTAGAACATATGACTTGGAGTCTGTTGCGTCATATCTAGTGTAAATTGGCAAATGTAAAGCAGCGGACATATTTAAATATTATTACCACATTTTCAAAATTTATTTATCGATATATTTTTTTTTGTCTTGCCAATCAAAAGGACCATAAATAAAAAAAAACTTTGCATACAATCACAAAAGTAAGGCATTGTTTGGTTCCTATAAGTCACCCGACTTATAAGTCCAAAAGTGAAAAAAGTGACTTATTTTATCAAACACCCCGACTTATAAGTCATCCCAACTTATAAGTCATAAGCTGGGTACACCCTTGTTTATGGCTTATAGGTCACTCTATATGGCGTGGGGCCCACATCTTTTTCCACATTTTGGTCAAACAAAACTGACTTATAAGTCACAACAACCAAAGCGGGGACGACTTATAAGTCGGTTTTAAGTCACCTGACTTATAAGTCACCTGACTTATTGGAACCAAACAGGGCCTAAATATATAAATATATATATAGTGCGGTGGTAAGCCCTCCGTACTCCAAGGTTGAAGGCCCCCCTGGGTTCGAATCTTGCGTGTGGCAAATTAAACTTTTAATTGCTCTTGTCTTGGGCAGCGACGACTGCAGCTAGAGTAGGCTGAACATGTGCTCAAACGGGCCTTAACAGGAAGCTGGACTGAGCTGCCGCCTAGAGCGGAAGGGAGCTGGACTGGGCTGCTGAGCTATACTGGGTTGCTGAGCTATACTGGCCTAGAGCGGAGAGCGAGAGCGAGTGGACTGGACTGGAGGAGAGTTAGGTGGAATTGAATGGGCTGCCCACATAGATATAAATAATGATTATTTATTACTCCAAAGGAATCTAAAATGCTAGTAAGATATAGCCACATGTGGTATGCACTAACCTCTATTATGCTTCTCAAGAGTAGGAATTATATGTGCAGTAATAGTTGTAGTATCAATATGCGTTTGTCAAAGATTTATGTTAAAATATATAGATATATCTACATTAACAACTTATATATATTGTATGTAATTTTTATTAATATAAATTTAAATAATTTGTTAATATCATTAATATATGAGTTGTAAACAATATAATTTTCATGAACGCCGTAACATAACATATATATATCTATGGCTTTTGCATGCATTTGTACTTGATCTGCATGATAACACAATATCTATGTTTACTTTAATATAAATGTAATATATTAATATTAATAGAATTTGTTTATTTAAAGACATATATATGCTTTAAATTTATTTATATATTTTTGTAGCAGAAGATGTTGATAATCTAGATATAGATTTGAGGGGATATTTTATTTTTCTTTACATAATGAGTGAAGTGGTAATTTAGATGCAAACTTACGGGGTTATATAAATTATCTATCATAATAGAAGTAGGTAATTAGATGTAAATTTTAGGTTTAATTTTGGTCATGTTTTTAATTGCAAAGGTGGGTATTTGAATATAGATTCATGGATTACTTTGTGTTATTTTTACAAATCGCAGATGAGGGTAATTATCAAAAAAATAGATCCAATGGCTATTATTATCAATGGTGATTAGTCTACAAATTGATAACTGGATGTTTTAGTTTTTTTGGAGATTTGTAGGATATATCTTTTTTCGCAACCTGTGAGAATTTATGTAGGGGCTCAGCTTCATTAGCTACCTATAGTTAGAAGAGAAATTTCTAGGTTTTATCCAGTTTGTAGCGTGATATGGATTTACTTAAAACCTAAGCTTAAACTATATCAGGTCTTGTTAGATCCCTTTCTGTGACATCATGAACTTATAGTTGTCTTTCAAATTTATAATTTAGTTGCGTTTTCTATCTTTATGTTAAATAGAAACTCTGCTGCTCATTGTATCTTTTATTTGAACTTTTTTTATAAAAATATTATAGGCCCGAGGCTACCCTATTAGTTCTTACCATTGTACAAATAATCTTGAGTTAAATGCACCATCGGCTCTCGAACTTGTAAAGGTGTGTCATATAGGTCCATGAACTTGGGAGATTCATTTCTAGACCCATAAACTTGTTAAGTGATGCATCAGACCCATGCCAGTCATGTGGCATCTTTTTGCTGACGTGGCATTCTAGCCTGGCAGGTATCTTTCATTTAAGCCCCTCGTGACGGTCTAGTCATTGAAAACTACTTAATATACATCTTTTTATAAAAGGCTATTTTCATGGAATATACTGGCCGAGGTTTTGGACACCTCTGCAACATGATGGTGCAACAAAGAAGTCTTTCCAATTAGTGAGTAGAAAACTACAGACCACTAGTGGTTAGAGCACCTGAGTAGCGAGGTTCGACTCCCCGTGGGAGAAAATAAAACAAGTTTCAAAAATTAAAAAATATGTCGGGAATTCCCCTTACAACTATGGTTAAAAGAAAAACATAATTTTTGCATTTCTTGTTTTCCTAACTCATTAGCAATGTCGTTGAAACTACGTAATAATGTAAATATTATGTACGCAGGTGCAGAAGTAGGTGGTCTCTTCCATTGTCTAAAAAAAAAAAAGATAATTTTGAGTACTGGTTGATCAATACCCGCTTCTATAAATCAAAATCAGAGCATGCTGAAATATATTTTTCTAGTAATTTTTATTGCCGTCTAAAATTAAAAAAGATATAAAATATTCCGGAACCGAGTTATTGTGGACAGGGGCGCACTACTGCAGTAATCTGGTTTTTTCCCCCCATGCGCCTAGCACTCGGTTAGTATTTGACGATTTCGTTGGTGCACTGCGATACATTGTCTGGCGTGTGGAATCTTTTTCGTGAACGCGCCCGTATTTCATTAGGAGAGTAGAGAGTACATAATTACAGCTTGCATGTAGAATTAATCACTACAGAAAACGGTGGCTTTGCCGAGTGCCGACGCACTAGGCAAAGACAGTTTTACACTCAAGAAAGGATTTGCCGACCGCCAAACTCGGCGAACCCCACTCGGCAAAGATTGACTCGGCAAACGAAGTCTTTGCCGAGTGCCCAAAATGGCAGTTGGCGAAGGGTTCGCCGAGTGCCATGTCGCGATTCGGCCAAACCGGCGCCGCCCGTTAAATATGGAAAGGTTCTTTGCCGAAAGGCTGAACGCCCGCACTCGGCAAAGATTTGTTTTTGAAACTTTGCCGAGTGCCGTATCCCAAAGACTCGGCAAAGTAATTGTTTTGAAAAACTAAAATGCACTTTGCCGAGTGCAGGTAGGTGGCACTCGGCAAAGTTATGGTCATTTTGCCGAGTGCCGCCTCGCGACTCGGCAAATCCGGCCATTCCTCGCTGCGGGGGTACCCGGGCTTTGCCGAAAGTGCCGAGTGGGAGATTTATTTTTTTTTTGTTTCTATTGATTCACAGCCTCCATCAACACATACATATACCCACCTGTTTTTAGGCGGTGAACGAGTTGACCCTACGGGGAAGCCATTGCCCACCTGTTTTAAATCTTCGCACATTTAGGCATCCGTAAGGGCTCGCAAGGTGAGGCCACATAGATCGTTACATTATATGTTACTAGGACCAAAGTGGAATATCATAGTCGGAACGAGGTTAGTTGGATGGTACCTTTGAGCGTAACCAGGAAATAAAATCGGGCTGCCCATTTTTTAGAAGATTGTCTTCTTGTTGCAAGGTAGGAGCCTCATTCCCTCCTCGGTGTTGACCAATAAATTCCCCGAAAAAAACAAGGCCGAGAGGTTTAGGGTCGATAGGTGGAGGATAGTGACGGCGTATGGAACAAGCTCATTGAGAACTTACTGGCGATAAGGAGCAAGGATTTTCGTCAAGGTTCAACAACACATAGAGCATGATAGTTGCTCCGTTGTTATACTGCTGGCCTAAGCGTCACAACTTGCTCGAAACTTTTTCAAATTTGATCACGCAAGTCCGGGTTTTTCCACCGGCTAAACCCCAAAATCTGCCAACATGGAGATGATGAATAGTTGCTCCGTTGTTATACTTTTCTAGTACCTAGCGTTCAAGCTTAATTTCTTTTGAGCTCCATTTACAAAATTACTTTGACTTGAGATTTACTCTAAACCCGAAACCTATGGGTTGCAAATGCTTGCTCTAAAGTCTAGGTAATTGACGTATATGATATATGATAGTCCGAATTTTGCTATTTGATCTTACTCCTAGTGACACTAGATTTTGGAGATTTATATTTTGAAAATTGAAAATGCACATGATAAGTTCCTCGTGTGACAAGAGTGTGAACCTCCTACCACAGCCATATATACATGCTCCCTAGATTAGGAAAACCTTTTGATATATATATATATATATATATATATATATATATATATATATATATATATATATATATATATAGGCCGCAAAATATAGGTCG
Source organism: Hyparrhenia diplandra (assembly GCA_015847255.1). NCBI lineage: Eukaryota > Viridiplantae > Streptophyta > Magnoliopsida > Poales > Poaceae > Hyparrhenia > Hyparrhenia diplandra. The sequence continues at coordinate 100,154 of JADLZK010002655.1, forward strand.
CTTACTTTGCATTGAGTTTGTTCAATCTTTGTCGACCCTTAGAAACTTGTCATGCTGATCATGTACACTCTACTCCACTCATTCCATCACACTATATTCCACTCTCGACTCCACTCACTTATATGCTATTTCCACCTTGGAAGTACGCATCCACCACATATACACTCATCACATATATATACCACTATCATTTCACTCTAGCCAAAGAAAAATGTTCTACTCCTATCTTGGGGAGAGCAACCAAAAATATTCCCTATACCCATCCACTCATTCATTGCTAGCCAATATCTTACAAAAGCTCCATAACATTTGTTTATCTCTCAAAAGTTATTGCAAAAGAGATTTGGGTTATAGATTAAAAAAAAAAAGAGAAGGGAGATGAAAAATGGACAAGTGTCCTACAGTGATAGTAGAGCCTACCTCCCTAAGAAAAAATAAAGAATAAAAAGGAGAGTTAAAAAAATGGACAAGTGTCCTTTGAAAACAATGAGTACTTAGATGCTCGCCTCTCCATAAAAAGAAAGAAAGATACCACCCAAGTTCTCATAAAGTTTCCAAATTCCAAAAGAGAGAAGATTTCTCAAGGAGTACAAGTAAGATTTTCCCTCATTCATTCCATACATTCTACTATTTTTCCTACCACTATATTCTATCCACCATACACATGCACTACTTGATCAGTGTGACTTGTAACTTTGGATCCATTGCTTGAATTTACAATATATGCTTAGTAAGTAAATAAAGTTTTCTCCTACCTATGAGCTCCAGATAATAAGCCTTAGATATAAGGTGAGAGAGAAGAAGACATAGTGTGCTACTGCCTTAGCCAAAAATACTACATATTATGAGAGAAAGGCAACACATCCTTATTGCCTTAGAGAGGATCCACAAATACCACACATGAGAGATTAGAGAGAGTCATACTGGAAACTTTGAGTTTTATTTAAAAACTAGCAAAAACTCGGAAGGGACAGTTGAACGTAAGAGTTTGAGATATAGTGCTTGACTTGATCTGTTTCTATCTTTCAATTACCCAAGATTAAAGAAAAGGTTATAAGCCCCAAAAGGTAAGAGGAATATGGGTAAGTTGAAGGTTATAAAAGTTTATTCTTATCTGGAGAGAAATTTTTGTTTGAAAGCATGTGTACTCTTAAGGTGTGATAGCGTTGCAAAAGAACTCCCGATCCAAGTAGTTAAAGTATAATATCATGTGTCTTGCTAGGGACTAGCAAGAGGTAAGCTTGGGGAGCTTGTTGACACCTGTTATAGCATAATTTTATTAGTTAATTAACATGAAATAAGGGCTTAAGTTAAAGACCAACATAAGTCTAGGGTCTAACTAATACATTTCCATGAGTTTTGGTATTCTCGTGACTTTCCGGGGACTTAATAGATAAATGCAGAGAAGAATGGAGAAAGTTCCGGAATATACCTCACATATGATGACAAGACTTGACCGTGAAGTAACTCAACCCAAAATGTGGACTAAAACACTCTAGAAGGTACCAGAGGACACCGTAAGAAAACAGGAAGCCGAGAAGCTTACGGGCCCCGTGTGGCCGAGAGTTTTAGGCCGGCCGCTAGGTGGGGTCCTCCTATCGCCTCACATTTTTATGTCGGTTTACCACCGACCTTGAGGTTGTATCTACACCGTTATTGAAGGTCGGTTTGATCCAAGGGTCCATGTTCATCACCAAGTCCTATATAAGAAGACCCCCACGACCCCGGGGCTAAACCCTAATTCATATCAAGTCATTATCAATTCATCTCAACTCTAGTCCAACCAAGTCTAGACCTAAGCACTAGTTCATCATATTAGAAGTAATTAGCTATCTAGCTAGTTCTAGAGGAAGATCTAGTGCATCTTGAGTTCCCGATAGTCAAGAAGTAGCGGGAGCATCGTTATTGAGACTTCTCTCTTGTATTCGATCTGTAAGTATTATTATTATCGAATACAATTGTTATGACTTTGTTCTATATCATGATTATATTCTTATTGATATGTGTTTATGCATGCTATGGTTATATATTTAGTTTAGTGAGTTTGTCTTATATCTTATGCATGGAATTGTATAGCATCCACGTAGATGATCACTATGTGGGTGATAAGCAATGTGTAAACATGGTGTTTATACAACGTTTATCCGCAATTGCACCCTACATTCGGGCCGTGTGGTAGATCGCGGGAGTGATGATCTGTTGAGTCCTTTGGAATCCACCCTCGAATGTTAGGACTAGTCGAGCTTTAATTACGGTAATGATCAAGTTTTGTCCTTGGTAATGCTTGCCATGTGTAGATGTAATCCAACCTTGCCATGATAGCTAGATGTATTGCACTAATTGTAGTATTCATTGACATATGATTAGGAGTATCTTAGGAATATTCTTTCTATTCTTTCTATAACATGCTAATAGCTCGTATGATACAAGTGGCATATGATGATCTTAGACTTGGGTATTTATCATTTATTCAATTATCTTTATCTTGTGACTTATCCTGTTGAGTATTGTTTGGTGCATATGGCTACTCGCATTATACAACCGCAAGTGGATCTCATAAATAAATCACAATCTAAATCATTAGATACCCTTTTCTCTCTACTTTCCATAGACTCCCTTTCCCCTGTGGTAAAATATAAATACGATACCACGGATTACTTCGGTGAAGTGCTACGATGGTATTTCTATCTCGCGGCGCTGCGAGATATCATGTTCATTCTTTTATCAAGGCCTATCAAGAATACCATACCCGCATTTCTTTGAGCGTTATTGCTAGGGTGACAGACTAGTGTATAGGTAATGCCTAGAAATGAGTGGTATACCTTGAGTACATATCCTGGTGAGATTAACTCCACTATGGATAATGATGCTAAGATACATCCCACTACTAACACCGCCTAACTTCGCTTTGTTGGATCATGAGATTAATTCCATATCCAAGCTAACATGATTAGATAGATATCCCATATATATTTCTTTTCGCCTTCCTAATTTGGATCGTGTTAGAAATATCAACAAGCATTTCTCGGCGCCGCTGTTGAAAGGCGTAGTCTTTCTTAAGAAAATGGTTATCATGACATCGCTTCCAAACTTTCCTAGTTTGGAAGGGCGTAATCTAACGAGTAATAGTTTTCTTGGCTTTGCTTCTAAACTTTCCTAGTTTGGAAAGGCATAGTCAATCTTTCAAATTTTTAAAATGTGTTTTTCTAACTACATAAGTTTTTCCTAGTGCTACTTTCCAGCTTTCTCTAGTTTGGAAGGGTATTAGCCAAAACTAAGACAGTGTTACTCCTAATAAGTTGGTATTGTTTCTAACTTTCCTAGTTAGAAGGGTGCTAGCCAAAAATCCTATAAACACATCACATATGGAAATAAGAGAGATCACTTGCATCACATAATGCATTGAGAACCCATTATCACATAATCAAACAGGTTCAACCCTGTTTCCTATTTGTTTTGATTTTATGTAGGAAAATTGTATGAATTGGAACCGTCTAGAAAATTTCGTTGAAGATCCTGAAAAACTAATCAGACAGGCCAGAGCAAAACTCAGACAAACTCCAGCACCTACATCATCATCATCATCATCTTCTGAGACACCAAGACCTTCTCGATTTGGACGTTGATCAAGTTAATCATAATTTATCATCTGAATTTGAGGCTATGGCAACCAAGACACTTCGTGAGTTCTCAGCTCCTACCACGGACAACATTCTCACTGGTCCGAAGGTAGAGGTTGGAGACAAGGGCTTTGAGCTTAAGCCAGGGCTCATAAACATGGTGCAAGCTAGCCAATTCTACGGAAAGGCACATGAAGACGCTAGTGCTCATCTCCAACACTTTCTAGAGATTTGCAGCACATTTACTATGAAGGACGTATCTAGAGACGCAATCTTGCTTCGTCTCTTTCCATTCTCACTATTGGGAAAGGCAAAGCAATGGTTCTATGCTACAAAGGAGAAAAAATACAACTTGGGATTTATGTTCCACAGCCTTTCTTGCTAAATTCTTTCCTATAGGCAAGACGAATGCCTTAAGAGGGAAGATATCGAATTTTCAACGGCAAAGATGATGAATCGTCCCGGAAGCGTGGGAGCGTTTCCAAGAATACATTTCAGAATGTCCACACCATGGGATGGAGAAGTGGCTGTTGATGCAGACTTTCTATCATGGGCTTGTTTCCAGTGTTCGTGAAACTATGGATGCTGCAGCTGGTGGTGCTTTCTTATCACTTACACTAACCAATGCTACTGAGCTTGTGGAGAAGATGGCTTCCAACCAAGGTTGGAGTGAAGAGCGCCAACCCCACAAGAGAGGAATGCACCCGGTGAAAGAGGTAGATATGCTATCTCCGCCAAGATGGACCTTATAATGAAGAAGCTAGAGGATAGAGATCCTCAACCCAAGGCGATCATGCAAATTCAAGATTCCCCGCATGACGTGTGAAGAATGTGGAAACACAGCCACACCGGGCAGGAATTGTCCAGAGATTGTGGAGGACATTAACTTCGTCAATAATAACAACAACTACCGTCCTCAACAGAATTAAGGTTGGAACCAACAGAGGCCCAACTACCAAGGAAACTACCAAGGTAATAGCCAAGGTAACAATTTTAATACTTATCAACCTTCTTTGAGAGACCTTGTTATTAACCAAGGAAAAACTATGAAGAATCTGTCTAGAAAAATAGCAACTAATGATAAAGCTCTTGAACTTATTAATACTCGTTTAAAAAGCTTTTCTTCAGCTATTAAGAATCAGTACAGTTTTAATAAAATGATAGAATCTCAGATTTCTTAGCTTTTTGTTCCACTAACCACACCAGAAAGATTAAAGGGGCATTTGGAAGAATTAGAATCTGCAAATCTTGTCGATATTTATAATGCGGTAACTACTATAGAGAGACCTCGGGAAGCTCTTTGGTTGGATGACTCGATGCCACCTAAGAAGGAAGATCCAAGAAGGCGGTCATTACCATCCGAGATAGGATAACACACCTTCGATAATGCTCTCTCGTGACTTCGGCTCAAGCGTGAATATAATGCCTAAGGTAATTTATGAAAAGATTTATAGTGAACCATTGTGGAAAACAAATATGTGCTTGTAGCTAGCGGTCGGTCATTCTGTTATCCCGAGGGGATCCTTGAAGACGTGTGTGTGGGAATTAGAGGCTCTTACGTGCGGCCAGACTTCGCAAATCGTAGATACCGGAAGAAATGAAAGATCAACAATCATACTCGGCCGACCATTCTTATGCTCAGCTAAAGCTATCATCTACACAGACAGTGCGAAGATTTGTTTCAACATTAAAGGGAAAAAGGAGAAGTTCAGCTTCAAGAACAAGGTACCTACCTCTCCTACTCACCCTCAACATTCTTATTCATACTTACCAGAACCGAAGATAGAAATCTACAACAAGAATAGAAGAAGGAATCAAAATGAGAAACAAGAAGGCATGACCTACAAAGGTAATGGTAGTAAACAAGATAAAATCTTATAATGATCATTTACTTCAATCTCCTATGCTTCCTAAACAAGGCGATCCGGTACTCCTACCATCGCATGCTCTATTCAGTGTTTAACTTTCTATAATACATTTTGCGATACGGGGTCTGGTATTAATCTAATGGCAAAAGTAACATATGAACTATTATTTGGAAAATTGCCATTGCAACCAACATTTGTGCACTACGGATGGCGAGACCAATCTTCTGAAATTTCGAAGGGATTGCTAAAGACGCACCCAGTCAAGATTATGGACCACTATGTTCTAACTGACTTTGTAGTCATGGACATGGGGAAGGAAGAAGATCCTCCATTAGTGCTTGGGAGACCATTCCGCAACACTACTCGTGCAATCATCTACATCCATACAGGAGAGATTCATTTCCAATTCCCTAAGGAGAAGGTGCGTGTTTACTTTAATAGCTACAATAATTATGAGAGACCCAGGAAGAGCAGGTCAGCTCGTCGCCGCCAAAGGAGACAGTGAATTAAAGACTTAGAAGAAGATAAGGTAAGTACAGAAATTAAATCTATTACACCTAATACATCCATAGAGAAAACAGAATCAACTACTCGAGAGAAAAGTTCATCATCTAAACAAAGATGGAGGAAGAAGAAGACATCTCCCGAACATCATCGGAAGAAACAATAGAATCATCGGTGCCACCAATTGTGACAACCGATATACCATGGGAGTAAAGAGCGAGAACTAGAAGTCCTGTTCGGAGGACTCTAAACGCCGAATCCTCGCCGAAAGGTAACTTGGTAAGTTATCCATATGTAAATCCCCGCATTGCATACTTATTCGTTCCATATCATGTTTATCATTTTAGCATCCCATATCTCGCATTTGAAAAAATAAAAAAAAAATATATATTGTGGTTTGTTTTGTGAAAACCTTTAAGCCCCATGCTAATATCCCCGAGGCTTAAACACCTCTAGGCTATTTGCTATGGTGGCATAAAAAATAAATAAAATAAAAATACATAAGTACTTTATCTTTTCTTGCATATAAAAATAAAAATTTGAAAAATGAAAATCCAAAAATATATCCCGGGCAACCTAAAGCAATGTGGCTAACCCCTAATGCTTAATCAAGTTCCACTAGCTTTGTTGTCTATTTGAGATCGCAGATTTCAAGAGGAGAAGAGATATGTTAGGCGTCACCCTTGATGCCAACTACCTCAACTTCTACATCATTGAAGATTACACTCCAATCTAGCTTGGGGGAGTGCAAACCCCGATTATCCGGATAAGTATTTTACTATCTATATATATTATATTAATATTATTAGTTAAATATTTTGTTTGTTAGAAAGTTTGTTAAGAGTCTAGTTTTATATAGTCTAGTTGTTTGTTAAGAGTCTTTTGTTAGAGTGTGAATAAAAGGATCAAGAGAGAGTGCACACTAAGTTTACTTTGCTCAACTAACATAAACCCCAAAATCGCCAACATGGAGATGATGAATAGTTGCTCCGTTGTTATACTTTTCTAGTACCTAGCGTTCAAGCTTAATTTCTCTTGAGCTCCATTTACAAAATTACTTTGACTTGAGATTTACTCTAAACCTGAAACCTATGGGTTGCAAATGCTTGCTCTAAAGTCTAGGTAATTGACGGATATGATATATGATAGTCCGAGCCGCTATTTGATCTTACTCCTAGTGACACTAGATTTTACGGAGATTTATATTTTGAAAATTGAAAATGCACATGATAAGTTTCTGTGTGACAAGAGTGTGAACCTCCTACCACAGCCATATATACATGCTCCCTAGATTAGGAAAACCTTTTGATATATATATATATATATATATATATATATATATATATATATATATATATATATATATATATATATATATATATATATATATATATATATATATATATATATATACTGCAAAATATTGCTTACTTTGCATTGAGTTTGTTCAATCTTTGTCGACCCTTAGAAACTTGTCATGCTGATCATGTACACTCTACTCCACTCATTCCATCACACTATATTCCACTCTCGACTCCACTCACTTATATGCTATTTCCACCTTGGAAGTACGCATCCACCACATATACACTCATCACATATATATACCACTATCATTTCACTCTAGCCAAACCAAAAATGTTCTACTCTATCTTAGGGAGAGCAACCAAAAATATTCCCTATACCCATCCACTCATTCATTGCTAGCCAATATCTTATAAAAAGCTCCATAACATTTGTTTATCTCTCAAAAGTTATTGCAAAAGAGATTTGGGTTATAGATTAAAAAAAAAAAAAAGAAGGGAGATGAAAAATGGACAAGTGTCCTACGGACAGTAGAGCCTACCTCCCTAAGAAAAATAAAGAATAAAAAGGAGAGTTAAAAAAAATGGACAAGTGTCATTTGAAAACAATGAGTACTTAGATGCTCGCCTCTCCATAAAAAGAAAGAAAGATACGACCCAAGTTCTCATAAAGTTTCCAAATTCCAAAAGAGAGAAGATTTCTCAAGGAGTACAAGTAAGATTTTCCCTCATTCATTCCATACATTCTACTATTTTTCCTACCACTATATTCTATCCACCATACACATGCACTACTTGATCGGTGTGACTTGTAACTTTGGATCCATTGCTTGAATTTACAATATATGCTTAGTAAGTAAATAAAGTTTTCTCCTACCTATGAGCTCCGGATAATAAGCCTTAGATATAAGGTGAGAGAGAAGAAGACATAGTGTGCTACTGCCTTAGCCAAAAATACTACATATTATGAGAGAAAGGCAACACATCCTTATTGCCTTAGAGAGGATCCACAAATACCACACATGAGAGATTAGAGAGAGTCATCTTGGAAACTTTGAGTTTTATTTAAAAACTAGCAAAAACTCGGAAGAAGGACAGGTTGGACAGTAAGAGTTTGAGATATAGTGCTTGACTTGACTGTTCTATCTTTCAATTACCCAAGATTAAAGAAAAGGTTATAAGCCCCAAAAGGTAAGAGGAATATGGGTAAGTTGAAGGTTATAAAAGTTTATTCTTATCACGGAGAGAAATTTTTGTTTGAAAGCATGTGTACTCTTAAGGTGTGATAGCGTTGCAAAGAACTCCCGATCCAAGTAGTTAAAGTATAATATCATGTGTCTTGCTAGGGACTAGCAAGAGGTAAGCTTGGGGGAGCTTGTTGACACCTGTTATAGCATAATTTTATTAGTTAATTAACATGAAATAAGGGCTTAAGTTAAAGACCAACATAAGTCTAGGGGTCTAACTAATACATTTCCATGAGTTTTGGTATTACGTGACTTTCAGGGGGACTTAATAGATAAATGCAGAGAGAAGAATGGAGAAAGTTCCGAATATACCTCACATATGATGACAAGACTTGACCGTGAAGTAACTCAACCCAAAATGTGGACTAAAACACTCTAGAAGGTACCGAGAGGACACCAGAAGAAACAGGAAGCCGAGAAGCTTCTGGGCCCTGGTGGCCGCCAGAGCCTTTTAGGCCGGCCGCTAGGTGGGGTCCTCCTATCAGCCTCACATTTTTATGTCGGTTTACCACCGACCTTGAGGTTGTATCTACACCGTTATTGAAGGTCGGTTTGATCCAAGGGTCCATGTTCATCACCAAGTCCTATATAAGAAGACCCCCTGACCCCAGGGCTAAACCCTAATTCATATCAAGTCATTATCAATTCATCTCAACTCTAGTCCAACCAAGTCTAGACCTAAGCACTAGTTCATCATATTAGAAGTAATTAGCTATCTAGCTAGTTCTAGAGGAAGATCAAGTGCATCTTGAGTTCCCGATAGTCAAGAAGTAGCAGGAGCATCGTTATTGAGACTTCTCTCTTGTATTCGATCTGTAAGTATTATTATTATCAGAATACAATTGTTATGACTTTGTTCTATATCATGATTATATTCTTATTGATATGTGTTTATGCATGCTATGGTTATATATTTAGTTTAGTGAGTTTGTCTTATATCTTATGCATGGAATTGTATAGCATCCACGTAGATGATCACTATGTGGGTGATAAGCAATGTGTAAACATGGTGTTTATACAACGTTTATCGCAATTGCACCCTACATTCCGGGCCGTGTGGTAGATCGCGGGAGTGACAAAGTCTGTTGAGTCCTTTGGAATCCACCCTCCGAATGTTAGGACTAGTCGAGCTTTAATTACGGTAATGATCAAGTTTTGTCCTTGGTAATGCTTGCCATGTGTAGATGTAATCCAACCTTGCCATGATAGCTAGATGTATTGCACTAATTGTAGTATTCATTGACATATGATTAGGAGTATCTTAGGAATATTCTTTCTATTCTTTCTATAACATGCTAATAGCTCGTATGATACTAGTGGCATATGATGATCTTAGACTTGGGTATTTATCATTTATTCAATTATCTTTATCTTGTGACTTATCCTGTTGAGTATTGTTTGGTGCATATGGCTACTCGCATTATACAACCGCAAGTGGATCTCATAAATAAATCACAATCTAAATCATTAGATACCCTTTTCTCTCTACTTTCCATAGACTCCCTTTCCCTGTGGTAAAATATAAATACGATACCCGGATTACTCCGGTGAAGTGCTACGATGGTATTTCTATCTCAGGCGCTTGCGAGATATCATGTTCATTCTTTTATCAAGGCCTATCAAGAATACCATACCCGCATTTCTTTGAGCGTTATTGCTAGGGTGATGAGACTAGTGTATAGGTAATGCCTAGAAATGAGTGGTATACCTTGAGTACATATCCTGGTGAGATTAACTCCACTATGGATAATGATGCTAAGATACATCCCACTACTAACACCGCCTAACTTCGCTTTGTTGGATCATGAGATTAATTCCATATCCAAGCTAACATGATTAGATAGATATCCCATATATATTTCTTTTCGCCTTCCTAATTTGGATCGTGTTAGAAATATCAACAATTGTGGAACATCTATGTTTGTACAAGCACTATGTGTATGAATTTATGGACTATGTGTAAGTGTTGGACTTGTGGAAACTATGTGTGAACTATGTGTAAGTGTTGGACTTGTGGAAACTATGTGTGAACTTGTGGAATTTATGCTATGTGTGACTCGTGGAAACTATGTGTGAATTGTGCTATTATGCTATGTGTGTGAATTATGTATTTGTGGACTATATATTTGTTAATTGCTGGCAAAGAAAGGAGGCTGTACATACATGGCAAAAAAATAGAACATCGCGCCACATCCATAGGCGCGACGACCATTTGTACGGTCGTCGCGCCAACCCCCCGGCGCGACGGGCATTTGTGCAGCATGGTGGCCACGCGCGTGTCCCAACTTGTCCCGCCGGAATCGTGGTGCGACATGTCACGCCCGAGTCCTCGGCAGGCAGCCTCGATCTGGCAAAACGGGACTTTTGTTTGCTATGGCGCGGCGGTCGCCGGCGCGAGCCACCGGCGCGACAGTCTACTAAGATGCCGCCACGTGTCGAGGCTTGTCCCGCCCGTTCGGTGGTGCGACACGTCGCGCCCGATATTGTCGGCACGACATGCCAAAGAGCTGCGGGCTGGCGTAAGCAGGAGTTTTGGTTTTACGTGGGCGCGGGTCGCACCGGATCCTTGGCGCGGACGATTCCCTCGGTCTCCATCGAACCGCATGCCGACAGCGTGGCTATCGCGCCTGATGCGGCGAGGCGTGCCGTCAGCGCCAATGTTCTCTAAGCGGCGTCGCGTAAAATCGGGGGCCTTCTTCTTCCTCGCGGTCATTCTTCTCCTTCCCACTTCTTACTCGTCCGCCGCCGGTCCACCGCCACCCAGGGAGGTGACCCCGGCCGCCCCACCCGCCCTCCAAAGGCCCCCAAGCCCCTCCTCCTCCCCCACCGGACCCATCCCCCTCCTCCTCCCCGACGCCCCCACCCGACCCCAACCCGGGCTGCCGCCCCAAGCGCCGGGACACCAGCCCTCCACCGCCTCCGGACCAGGCCTACAACGCCCCCCGCCGAGCACCTCCCCAATCGCCCTCATTTGCCATACGGTGGTGCGGCATCTCCTTCCTCATTATCTTGTGAATTTTGTGAGTGATTTCGATTTATTTTTCTTCTTTCAATTCCTAGGAATGATTTATTGTGAATTAGCATGTCATGTGGTTATATTGTTAATTAGTATATTGTGATTTAGCATGTCACGTGGTTATATTCTTAATTAGTATAATGTGAATTAGTATGTCACGTGGTAATATTGTTAATTAGCATATTGTGAATTAGTATGTCACGTGGTTTGACATGCTAGTTTCGTTGGATCAATTACTCATCCTCTTGCAATATGATGTTCAACACTAGCAAATTGTGGAATGTAGTTATACAAAGTCAACATGCTTGTTGGGTTCACTCAATTCACAATTTAGTCTTTTTTTCTTGTTAGCCCGATGACTATGTATATGTATCGCAAAATGAAGTGGGAAGAAAAGGGTCGACCTCCGTAATTGTACCACGATGTTTCTAGCAAGGATGCCGACGTGCCTCCGCACCTCCCTATCCCCTAACCGTGACCGTGAAAGGCCGGCCGTTGTTTCCCGTCTAGGCATCCGGAGACAAGCGCACGTTGCTTCTACGAATGCGGCTCATTCAATGTGCGTGAATATTTGGATGTTGTATTAGGTTCTTTTTTATGTTTTCGCATTAAACTACGCCTATATTTAATTATGTTTTGTAGGATCATGAGAGGTCCTTCTTCTTCCGGTGGATTGACGGTCATGACAAATTCGACCCAAGGTACCTCTTGTTCAAGGACCTTTGGCATAACCGACATGAACGTAAGGACTTCAAGAGATGGGTTCCACCTCCCCAAACCCTCCACCGATGACCGACGGGGAGAAGGAGATCGAAAAATATCGAGATGGAATCCCCGCCACGGTGCCTTTGCGGAGACCAGGCCGTGGTAGACAAATGGGATGAGTTTTCGTGTGGCAACAAGAGCGATAAGAATCCAAATATTCGGGGTGCTTTTCGAGAGAGCACCTATGGGGTCCAAGTCTCTTTGGCTGGAGACAAAAGAGGAGAAGAAGAAGGGGATGGTAAAATATGTGGAGTACAAACTGTGTTATGCAAATGTGGTGTTAAAGCGAACTACGTTCTTATTCCTTTGAGCTGGGCATAGGCTACCGGGTGCGGTCATATGGACGATTATGTGGAGGTATGTTCGTAACCCTTGCATCGACGAGTTTTCGAATAGGCTATTTTAAGCTAACTATTGTGGGTTTGTTATCTTTAACGAGCACCGGGAAATGCAAGTGGGTAATTTATGAATCGAGGAAGAGGTGAAGGAGACAATCTTGGCGAAGAGAACCATGGATCGGGAAGATGAAGTGGGGAGTCGGCTTGTAGACTCGTACCTAGAGGAGCGTAGAAGTGAGCAATGCGACCTTGCTTGGCGCACGCGAGGTGCTAAAAGCCGAGAGAAATTAGAGCATGAAAGATGGAAGAAAAAAAGGGAAGAGGAAGATGCATTGTGGAGGAAAAGGAGGGAGGAGGAACAAGCGTACAAGGCCATCAAAGGTCTTGAGGATGGTCTACGTTTGAGTAAGTGTTCAAATAGCACATTACTAACGATATGTTTTTTCCTTGAGAAATTTCATGGATTCATACTTGAATGTTTTTGCTCACGAGATTAGGGGACCAGTGGTTTCCATGTGGATGAGTATAGAGCACACGGCATATTCAAATGGTGGTCGAAAGGCGCAAAAGGAGGCTCTTGAAGATATAGACAAGCGCATCGCGCCAAGCAAAGTGGCTAAGTTGAATAACAACGATGATGACGGCGACTTTTCAAGATTGGGCGGTCTAATAGCCTTAGCCGAGGCTGGGTTGCAAGCCCCCGAGAAAGACCGTTTCCTTTGCAAATGCGGTGTTCAAAGCTAACTATGGTGGTCCTTTCGTGAGTTTGGAATTGGATATTGGTGTGGACACATGGTGGATTACGATGAGGTTGGTTCGATACCGCAATCTAGGCTATATCTTACTTTATGCTCACAACCTTATATGGATTTCTTTCATTTCATAGAGCACTAGAAAATGTTTATGGGAGTGCTATGAAGGCAAGGGGGAGTTCATGAACACTTTGAAGGTGAAGTGCCAGATTGGACAGGAGATGGGAGTTGGGAATCGTCTTTACGACGAAAGTACCTAGACATCCGTAGGCGGAGGGAGCGGCGTCAGTAGCGCCACCGAGCCGGGTGTCACGCGCCCAACCTCCGACAAAGATGACAAAGGGATTGCACTTTTCAAGAAAAAGCTAGAAGAGCGATATAGAGAGTAGATGAGGAATGTGCAGGAGGAGGCTGTCCCCATGGTGCCTGAAGTGCAGGAGGAGGCTGTCCCCGTGGTCCCTGAAGTGCAGGAGGACTTCTCAAGATTGGACGAGCTAATAGCCCTCGCTGAAGCTGGCTTAAAAGTCCCTCAGCAAGAGCCTGTCCACATGGTGGACACTGTACCCGTCGTGTCGTCGCCGACATTCCCTACAGTGAGAAGTGTAACAAATCGGATATTACATGACCTCGACACTATCCACATTGTGCCTCCTGTGCAAAAGGATAGTGACGATGACTTTTGGTCCGAGGCTACACTATGGGCAGAGGCTGTTGACAAGAAAATAAAGTCATAAAAGGTTGAGGAGGAGTTCTGGTCCCAAGCTACACTGGTACAAGATGCAGTTGAGGCAAAGTACATGAAGGAAAAGAGAGCCGAGGGTGAACCAATTGCAAATAGTGAAACCAATGAAGTTGTCGGGGAGGATTGTGACTCGGACGATGATTTGCTTCTAGGCTATGTTTTCGAAGTTCGATGTGAAGCGTTCATTTGTTACTTGAATTGCAATATGTATGGAACTATGTTGCCTTGTATTTGTAATCTACCATGTAGCGAACTATGTTGTCTTCTAGTTGTATTGAAACATGATTTGCTTCTAGTTGTATTTGTAATCTACCATGTTCGAACAATGTTGTCTGGCATTTGTATTGAACCATGAATCGAAGAACATAAGTGGTTAAAAAAAAAATAGGGCCGTTGCCATTACTTCGAATATTGTGCAAACATACATCAAGTACAAGGTCTCAAATGGCAACACGTAGCCATAACTTCACATGCATCACATAGTCATAACTTCGCATGCGTCACTACAATAGGTTACACAAGTGCTTCAAGCACAATTAAAGGGTCCATGTATCATCCACTTCATGGTTCGAACAAAAGTTAGCCATGGATCATTGCACAAAAGATGCATAGCTAAGTCATGGCCACCAATTGTCGGGTTCCCAAAGAATCGGCATTCCAATCATCATCGTACACCCAGTCATTGTCATCTAGTGGCCATGGAGACCACGGGCTGTTGGCCTTCTCCTTGTCCTCGTCGGCCGCGGCCTCGCCCCGTCCCTCGCTAGCCTTGTCCTCATCCTCATGTGGTGGCGAAGGAACTATGAAAAACAAACATGTCAAAATATCAACATCTTACAACACTATGATATGGTCGAAATAAGTTTTTACGTGGAATACTCACAAAGCTCGCATTTCCATGGATTCTGGACACGTTCTCATTCCCTAATCCACTCCTGTTCCCTACGAATCGCACTCCTTTCTTCCTGTTCCGGCGGTCGTAGTGTTCCTTGTTTTTCCGCCAATATTGAATGAGCTCGTCGCCTATAAACAGGGGTATAAAAACTAGGATTTTTCCTTCCTTTAGCTTTACAAAAGTCATCGGGAAGCCTTTGTTCCATGTGTCATGCTTGGGCTGTGCTACACCACCCTTCCTCCTCACTTCTTTCTTCAACTTTTGTCTTCTCAAAATCATCCTTTTCTTCTCTAGAGGGGACTTGAATTGGGGGCTAAAAGCATTCGCGATCACCTCACTACGACCAGGAAATCCTCCCAATCACAAGTCTTTCCAGCCTAAAGGGAAAACAAAACAAACATTAGCAAAAAACAACCAAAAAATGTAAACAACAATTTTAGAAAACTCACAAAGAATTCGTTTGGGCCTCCGTAAGCATTGCCACAGTAGTAACCAATCCCAAACTCAGATGGAACAACTCCTTCGTGGGCCTTGATGCCACACTTGCACTTCTTCTCCGGAAGACTAAGGCATGGCCATGGAATGTTGCCGCTCCAACACTCTTGTACAAACCGCTTGGTAGGCCATGGAGCTTTGGGTCAATAGTTGTACTCCTCGAAGTCACAAGCCGGAAAACCACTCTGAAATGTCATAGTTGCAATGTTATAGTCTGTACAACATAAAGAAAGATCACAACTTGACTAGCAAGACCACTTACATAATCACGTTGGCCACAACGGTAGAATGGAGTGAACATATTCGAATGCTTGGAACTTGGAGGAAGGCCGTCTTGCCACAAAGTGGCATGCGGGGAGGATTGTCTAGACGGTGTAGTGTAGCGGCAATCTTCTCCGCTTCGATCATGTCGGGTGGGTTCGGTGGCGGAGGCACCAACCGAACAAACTAAGAATATGGAACGGTCTTCCAAGGGTCATAAGGAAACAACATAATGTCAACATTAACCTTTGTTGCATCATCAATCCACTGATAGAACATGCAACCATCAAACCAACAATCAGACTCTCTTGGGGGATGACGCCGTAGTTGACAACAGAAAAAGGCACGCCCTGCGGAGACAGGATGCCTTGACTGCTTCACAAAGGCCTGCAACCCACAGTGACAAGCCGGAAGAGGGACCGGTGGTGGGAATGGACCTTCCACATGATGGTCCTCCGGATGGTGCACGAACAGGGACGAGTCCATGAAAGCTAGCAAAAGCAACAAAATGACAAGTATTACACATAAGTTCGGATGTGTGTGCAAAACAAAAGTGCAAAACATATAACACACCATGGATTCTTACATAGCTTCTATTTGTTACAAAATGAGAAGTATTACACCATGGATTATTACACATAAGGAATATTATTAAGAATTAAAACCATCTATTTGTTACATAGCTTCTATCTCCATACATTGACAAAAATACCTATTTTTAAACAAGCAAAAAAAAAACACTAAAACAAGAACAAATATTAAAACAATAAGGAAATATTCATAAACCCTAACCATAATACATGGTTAAACATCCTAAGCAAACCATAATACATGAACAAATATTAAAACAATAAGGAAATCTTCATAAACCCTAACCAACCCACATACATGAACAAATATTCATTACACATTGAATCCATCCCACATACTAACAAACATTTACTAAAATGTCATTAACATGAAGTGATTTAGGGTTAGGTTTTAAGTACATAATTTCACAAACTAAAGATGAAATTAGCAAGCAAGATGACACAATAAGATGAGTACCAACACAAACAAAGAGAAATAGCAAACAAACTAGGCAATTGGCGGCATTTGGAGGGCAAAAAAAAGAGGGAACAAGCTTCCAAAAAACTCACCTGCAGGGTCCCCTTCGAAGCTCCTCAGAAAGTGAGTGATGAGAGCGGGGAGGGACAAAAAGTAGACAGTGAGAGTATTTATACCACTACGTCGCGCCCGCCGCGGGCCGGCGCGACACGGTGGGCCCCACACGGTTTCACGGCGGCCCAAACGTAAACCCTAACGGGCCCGTCGCGCCCAAAGCGGCGGCGGTACGGGCGGTCGCGCCGCATGCAATGGGCGCGACGTCCGGGTCCCACGCTCATCCACGCCAAAGAACGGTCAACCCCGCCCGGCGTGTATGAGCAGTGTCGCGCCACATGCGGTGGCGCCGACATGTGTAATGGTGGCGCGACCAAAAAGGGATACCCCATGCAAATTTTTTCAAACCAGGGACAGAGATTTTTTTTTTTTTTTTTTAAAAAGGGCAAAATTTCACAAAAATCCCAATATGCATTATTGTTTTGCAACTAGTAGTGCTTGAATCAATGGCACCGTATATCGATGCCATCTTTACGCCACATTGCAGATCAAACTTTCTTTCACATCGATCTCCTTTCAGACTGTCGTCTTTACGAGGCATGCATGCTACTGTCTACCATGCATAGCTTGTCATTGCCATGTACTCGAAAGCCATAAGAATACATATGGTCGCCGTGCACGCTCAATCACTTTGGCATCAACACAATGATGACCCACCCAGCGAGCCGTAAAGCTTTTCATTTCACCTCATATTTTTTTCACTATGCCGTAAATCTCTATCTGCGACGCCGATTAGTGACACAAAAAGAAAATGTGTCACGATAGTCTATCCCGACGCGGGTTCAAAACACGCGGCGGCCGATTAGCGATTTCCCATGGTCCAAGTCGAAGGCGCGTCACAAATAGTATCCTATCCGTGACGCTGGTTAATACGACGCGTCACAAACAAATTTGGTGACGCCAGATTGTAAAAGACGTGTCACGATAGTAAGCGCTATTTGTGACGCTGGTTATCACGACGCGTCACAAACAAATTTGGTGACGCGTATTGTAAAGACGTGTCACAGATAGTAAGCGCTATCTGTGACGCATTTGTACGCGTGACGCATTTGTACTACACGCGCCGAGATAAGGTTGTGACGCATGTTATATAAACGCGTCGATAGGTACATCTCCAACGGTTCTTTAAAATTCACTTGTCAAATGTTGTGATTTGGCAAGTTCCTAAATTATATAGCAAGTGAAAAAAAAGACTCTCTCCAATAGTTTGCCATTTTGACTTGCTAAATTGTAAAAAGTGGGCCCACATCACAACCAACCCAACTATCAGCGCTACCTGATCTATTTCCCGTCGCGCCGTGCGCGAGTCTTAGCATCGTGAAGTATGCCGCCGCCACCGCAGTGCACCTCGTGGCGCCCGTGAAGTACTCCAAGGCGAAGCACCTCGTGACTCCCGTGAAGCACCTTGTGGTCACCTGTCCGTCCGAGCAGTGGCCAAGGGACCCGTCCATCTCCAACAGGTAGCAGGTCAAGGCGCTGATCATCTCCTCCTCCCATCCCGGCAACAGTTTCAGCGAGCTTGGGAGATTGGAATGGTGAGGTCGTCCAAACCAGCAACGTTCGCATCTTGTCCATTCAGAAGAAAGTCTGCATGATCATTCAGCAGCAGCGCAGTACCAATGTGCAGGAAATCTTCTTTTACATCGGCAAGCACAGGACGAGTAGGCAAGCACAGGACGAGCTGGCATTCAGCGATACAGATAAAGACCGATCGGCTGTACAGATCAACGACAAAATTCGATGCAACTCAGATCGTACACAAGTCCTGATCTCAACGACTAATCCTCCTCGCTGATACAGATGAAGACCGATTAGCGACAGGACCTATATGATCGGTGAAAGGAAAAAGATGATCAGCGACAGCATCAAGACCGATCGCTGATGCAGCATGGAAAAAGTTATCTGAACCCTACTGATGAAGAGCCGCCGGCATGGATGGCCTTTCTTCGCGCAGGAGAAGGGCAGGCCCGATCTTGATTAGCGCGGGGAGGGGGAAAGAGTGTCGAGGTCTCGAGGACCAGTCTTCACGCGCGAAGGGAGAAGGAGAGGCGGATGGCTTCGCGCGCGCGGGACAAGTCGCGGCCACGTAGAATTCGCGATGGCAACTCAGATCCGCATGCGCATATATGCGCGCTAGGAGGTAGGATTTTACCAAGTTGCAAAAAATGCCAAGTAGTTTACCAAACTGTTGGAGGATGATTTTTTTTATTTTGCCAAAAAATCATGGATGGCAAGTTGAGATAGGGAACTGTTGTAGATGCTCCTGTGACTCACATTGCTAAAACTCGTCACAGATATTTGGTTCGAAAATCGGGCCGCAACTCTGCTTGGGCCGAGGCCCATCTCAACGTGAGGCCGAAGGATGAGAGGCCGCAACGAGAGGCCCATCACAGATAGTCCATCTCCATCTCAACGCCGTCCCAGTCGCTCCTCCCCTCCGACGGGCACTGCCGCCGCGACCCCAGCCCCGCCGTCTGTCGCTCCCCACCAGGCCGCCGTCCGTCGCTCCTCCCTCTGACGAGCACTGCCGCGGCGCCTCCCCACCAACGGCCACCGCCGCCGCGATCCCAGCCCCGCCGGGACCCCGCCCGCCATCGCGGCGACCGGCCGCCACGAGCCCGGCGAGACCGACCAAGAAGAGGCCTGCAGCCGCCGCCACGCCAGCCACCACCCCGGCGCCCGCGCTGCCCTACCTGCCTCAACGTCACGCCGCCGCCCAATTCCACCCGAAGGTGTCCCCTCCCGTGCTGCTCATCCTACCTGCCTCACGTCACGCCGCCGGCCGGCGTCCACACTCCATTCCTCAACTCGCAGACCACAGGTGCTCGCTCTTGCCTAAGCTCCCCCTGCGTTCTTCCCATGATCCCACTGTTCTTCTCCTTCTAATCCCTTCTTTCTCTGTAAAATCGCTAATCAGGTTCAAGAGCAGATAGACATTTCTGCTCCCCTCTGTTACGGTTGGAGGATGGTCAAGACCAGCAGCATCTAGGATCGCCGAGCAGCACATCTGGGCAGCAATCGACCACGCGTTCAACTGCAAGAACTGTAAGATGCTGTGGCTGATGCTGGGGATGCGGATTCCACTCCCAACTCCTCCCCCACTGACTGCTGGGTGCCCGTTCCTGCTCCTCTGACTATCACTGTATCACAGTAAGCAAACTCAAAAGCCTGAATTGTTGTCAATTTTCTATCTGAAACTTTGAACAGATAAATGAAAATTGAAAAATCCATATACATATATAAATATATAGGAAATACTGTTATAGATGGCAGTTAGTGATGATGAGAGTTGTATTAGGAAATAGATGGGAGTTAGTGATGATGGCAGTTATAATCTATGGCTCACAAGTCGCACCCTTTTTTGCCAATTATTTGATCGCAGATAGATCTATGCATGTACTGAGTACTTACATCTACTGCTATTTAGTACTGTACTAATATAGCAGTCAACTTTTTTTGCTAAATTAGTAACTTTTGCTATGGGTTCAGGAATTGCAACACATTGGTTCAGAGTTTCAGAGTGCTGATGCAGTGCCCTGTAATCATTCACCGACAATTATCTAAATCAATACAGTGAAAGCGCCGGAGATGTGGTTCAGAGTTTCAGGAGTATGTGGTTCAGGAGTTGGTACAGACTTATGAGTTTCAGACTTATGGCCAAGTGCAGAGTTTCAGAGAGGCAACTGCTGACGCCACTGAAGGTTTGATCTCTATTTTTCTCTTTTGTGACAACAAAAGCCAAGTTGACTTCAGCTCAACTGCTGACGCCATTGAGAAGTTTGCCTGATTATTATATACTTCAATTTCAGGGGTCTCAAGAAGTCTGCCCACTGTATTGAGGGGATTTCTTGTCTACTAATCTGGAGAGCACGAGCCAATTGCTTTCTAAGGTTAGTTTGAGTGAGACTGTCACACACTTAATCTTCTGCAGTCACTTATCAACCTGTCATGCTCTAAATTTTTCAGGGGAGCGAGGCTGCACATGCGAATATGATTCATATCTATTGGTTTTTGGTTGATTATTTGCAACTGTCTAATCTCTTGCTATTGGTACCAGGTCACAAACACTCCCTGGGGAGAGAGGGTGATGTTTACCTTCCAACCGGTTCTGATCTCGTCGGCAAGCCCTTGCATGTCAGCCACATCCACTAGCAGTAGTAGTGGCACTTGTGAACAAGTCGGCACCTGCAGCTCTGGCCAGCGCAACCACCCACATTAGCAACTGTGCAAGGAAAACCAAGTGGTATGTACAGCTCTGCGTGCATGATAAGTTACTGACAATTTGCTTGATGAATTATACTTTTCGGTGATATTGTTTGCCCACTGTCTCCCATATGTTGTGTATAAGGTTGTTTTTTGTTTGACTCCAAACATAGAACATGGATGCATGTATGTGTTGTACTAGCTGTACCACTGAATTGGTACTGATCTTTTGGCTCCAAGAACATATGTTATGTTAGTCAGTAAGAGATATGAGGGCTGGAAATATTTTTCTGGTGGCTAAGACGAAGCAGCTATTTTTCTGGTGGCTGTTCTGTTCCTTTGTACTAGCAAAAACTTAAATCATGAACATGAATACAGCAGTTGCAGAATCTAGTTTAGCATTGACTGCCTTTCAAATCTTGTGCTGTTCTGGTGGTTTTATTTTTAGTTCTAGGTAGCACTTTTGGCCTGTCCAGCACTAGTGGCTTTCTGCTAGTGTCCTATATGCAGTGAACTTTGTATTGAACTGATTTTCCTAAATTATTGAACTAACTACTTTTCTGAAAGTATTGAATCTCACCAACCGTGTGGCAGAGTTTTCAGGTCTTTTGAAAGTAATTTATCACCTTTTCATGGAAAGATCATTTCATTTGTTTTCATACTTTTGTAGATGATGGAGGATCGAAGCTGGATGTATCTCCGGAAGCGTGCATGTGATGAGTTCTTGGATGGTCTGAAGTCATTCATAAGAGTTGCAGAAGCGGATATGTTGAATCGGCAGAAGACAGCAATGTGGTGTCCATGCCTCGATTGTCGGAATGAAAAACAGTACTCGAGTTTGTTAATACTCCATGAACACCTGATCCTCCGAGGATTCATGAGTGACTACAGAATTTGGAACAAACATGGAGAAGAAGGGCTTAATGATCAAGACCTGCAAGCTGACCGTGTGGGCCAAGGATTCTCTAAGGATGATGGAAATCATGCTGGTGTTCAGGACGACGAGGAAGGATTCTTTTGCATGCCGGAGGATCTCACTGACGAGAAGCTAGCAGATATTAGTGCCAATTACGACCAAAAGGCACAGGATGTTGAGGAGATGGTTCGTGATGCCATGGGGTTTGATGAGTACACTGAGGCGGATATGAAGAAGTTGAACAGCTTGCTGGCACACATGAGGATGCCGCTCTATCAGAGCTGCAAGAAGAAGTATTCAAAGTTGTTTGCTACTCTCAAGCTTCTGCAGCTAAAGGCGACACATCACTGACTGATCGGAGCTTTGATGAATTGCTAGATCAATTGAGGACATGTTGCCTGAGGGGAACGAGTTACCCAAGACCACATATGAGGCCAAACAGATTGTTTATTCTATGGGATTGAGGTCGAGAAAATCCATGCCTGTAAGAATGACTGTATCCTGTACCATGGGGATAACGCTAAACTAACTGAATGCCCAGAGTGTGGAGTCTCTCGGTACAAACGAAGAAATGACGGGGGTGATGAGGACAAGAGACATGGAGCTCCTCGGAAGGTGGTATGGTATTTCCCTATTGTTCCTCGGCTGAAGCGTTTGTTTGCAACTGCCAAGGACGCACAGCTATTGAGTTGGCACAAGGAGGGACGCAAGATTGATGGTTATCTACGACACCCAGCAGATGCTATTCAGTGGCGTGTCATTGACTCAAAGTATGGTTCTTTTAAAGATGAGCCAAGAAATATTCGCTTCAAGAATGAGCACAGATGGCATGAACCCATTCGGCAACATGAGTAGCTCACACAGTGTCTGGCCTGTGCTGTTGTCTATCTACAACATTCCACCGTGGGCCTGTAACAGGAGAAAGTACATGATGATGCCACTTTTTGATCTCAGGTCCGCATCAGCCAGGGAATGACATTGACGTGTATCTGAGGCTGGTTGTGGATGAGCTCAAGACGCTGTGGTCAGACGGTGTCAAGGTATATGATGGGTTCAAGCAAATTCAAATTTCCATTCATTTTTATCATAGCCTACACATACAATATAACGACTACTCGACAAGTTCCATAATTTTCCAACTTCGTTTTGATTTTTTAGAATTTAAAACAATTGCACCCGCAAGTAAATGGTTGTGTTTCGTGAACAAGACGATAATATTTCGTGTGTTAGCCCCGGATGAGGTCTCACATTAGACTCAATAACACGAATATCAATTTTCCATTCATTTTTTCACTTATTCGAATGACTTGCAATTCAAATTTGAGTTTTGAAAAATAATTCAAATAAAAGAGATAAAGTTTTAAAAAGTAGCAAAAGTGTCCAAAAATTTCAAAATTTCAACATGTTGTTACAAGCATCAGAACAAGGTCACAAAAAAATGGGCACGAAAATCCAAAAATAATGTTTGCCGAGCGCCCGCAAAGAAGACGGCAAGACGCAGGTCTTTGCCGAGTCTTTGAAAATAAAGCACTCGGCAAAGGCCCCTTTGCCGAGTGCCTTTTGTGGCGCCGGCAAATTAGTTTTTCAAATTTTGCAAACAACCTCGGACGGAAAAAACTTTCTAAATCAAAATTGTAGATCTCGAAAAGTTATGAAACTTTGTAGTTGACAACTTTTTCGTAAGAATTCATTTAGAGCCTCAAATAGACAATTTATACTCGGATTAATACAATATTTGAATAACGAAACCATTCATGTGCACAAAAGAACAAGTAGTGCAGTGGTAGAGGAGGCAGGGTGCTCAGCAAGAGGGTGGGTTCGAATCCCACCTCCCGCACATTTGTCAAAATCGGTGAGATAAAGGTTGAAAAAATCACTGGTTGATGAGGATGGCCGAGCTCAGTTGAGTGGGCTGTCCCTCAAAAAAAAAAATTTTTGCTATTATTTTTGGTTTTTGTATTTTTTATTTTGCCGAGCGCAAATTTTTGCCGAAGGCGTTTTTGGCCACCGGCAAAGCTTTGCCGAGCGCCTGAAAAGGCACTAGGCAAAACCCTTTGCCCGCGAAAAAATTTGCCGAGCGCCGCTTGTCGACCCGCCGGCGCTTGGCAAAGCCTTCGAAGCGTAATCGGGCTTTGCTGCGCCTGCCGCCGGCAACGGGCCATGTCCGGTAGTGTCACCACTACACATTATTGCCCAAAAAGTATTTATTTATTGATCATATAATGTGAATGTACTGTCGGTAACCATTGGATGATAGTGAAAGACCTTATAATTAGTTGATTCTATTCTTAGAGTAACTGACAAAAACTTTTTTCATGTTTCAGAGTTGTGTTACGTGCTAAATTTGTACTGCACATTATTTTTCCCATATTTCGTGACTCAGAGAAGTGGTATCAACAAAAGACAATTTGCAAAAGAAATGGATATCCATAACTGTTCAATTTGAAGCTATGACTTGTGTCAATGATATGACAACCAATGAGGAGGTGCGCTGCATGTCTCTTTTCACCTTTCAGAACTTTGGAGGAGAAAAAGTGAACTAAGATGCTGTCCTAGCATAGTCATGTAGCTTCATTGTATCTACAAAGGTCCCTGGGACCCTAGGGATTCCTTAGCCAACATTCTTTACCACTAAGCCCCTAGGTCTGAGGTTTTGAACTCCGAACACTCTACAACCGCAGTCTTTTTGTGCATGCAGCGAGGTTCCACTGAATCAGTTTGATCAGCACACGAAGAAAGGATTATATTAAGTTAATTAAATATACTCTCATCTCTTACACTCA